>JABRWK010000211.1:0-19037 GCA_013372445.1 Hypothenemus hampei | reverse complement strand
TCAGTACCTGAAACGAAAAAAAATAAATATATGTTTGTGAGAAAATAAAATTGACTTCTTGAAGCGCTCTCAGTTTCACTCTCTCTCTCTCTTCTCTCTCGCTGAATGTTTCTTTCTCTCTTTCTTTCTCATTTTCTCGCTGTTTGAGTAATGATGAAACTCGCGTGATGCATTTTCCATATAAAAAGTCAATGAAAATATCTTTTATTTAAAGCCAATTCATCATTCAAACCACTTGTGAGTCAGTCAGAGGATGATTAATGCATTTTTATCTTGGTAAAACTACTAATTGTTCAAAGATGCTGTTTTTAATAAGTTAACAGGGAGTAGAACATGGAAGAATGTCTCTATTAGAAATTAGTAAATTTCATTATTCAATTAGGATTTCTGTTTTTTTTTTTGGTAAAAAAAATGTAATTAAGGTTTACGGCAAAGACAACATCATACAATGAAATGTGATTAAAATGAATCAGAATTTGTGATGAACATTGTCCATCAATGCTAACTCCTTTTATGTTTCTCGTATGTTCCGTTTACTTCATATTAAATTTAACTTGATTTACAATTAACAACTTTCAGTTGCAGTTGCTAGTTTAGCCCGATAGGGCATCACGAAGTTTCCGCCAAAGTTTATTACATGAAGGGGTGCAAATATTTCATTATTCGATTTATTAAAGAGAGAGCGGGCAACTGTCGTTGAATTATCGTCGCTATTTCAGCAATAACGTTAACCAAAACGCAAACTAAAATAAATAAAATTCATGATGGGAATCGAGACCCATTTGCCAGCTCGTATACAACCCATGTCCAGTTGTTATCTCTCTAGTAGAGCATTCCAGAATTATTTTCCAAGCCATTATTTTAAAGATCGAGTCGTTAACGAGACTCGTTTTGCCTACCTTCTCGGTTTATATCAAGGCAATTTAAGGCAATGGGGCTGGGATCACAACGACCGCAGTGATTAGGGGGACATATAGATCCACTTGCCTTGTCCCTTTTTCTATGACCAACGATGCCCGAAAAGGGTTCTTTTTTTAAATTAATGCCTTTTGTAATTACACTTTTGGACTTTTACGAACAATACCTTTAAATAATGGAGTGAACTTGGAAGCATTAATCAATTGTTTGACAATTTGCTATTAACCGACATGGAAAATGGAATCAAATATGGAAAAGCAGAGAAGTTTTATGAAATGAAACATTTTTCTGCTCATTGTTTGCAGATTAATCATGTTTTTCTTTTGTGTTTCCTCAACAATGGCGCTGGCTTTTTTTCGCCGTGTCGAAAATTTAGTGCTACGAAATCAATTGCGTAATTGTAAATGTAAAAAAAGTTGATTATTCAGTTTTAATATTGAAATAATGATGGAAAAGAATTTGATAGCATTCGATAAAGAATTTTTAAAAACATTGAATTTTGCCATCATATTATATAAATAACTTAAATATTCTCTTATAGATAGAATTTTCTTATCAAAAAGTGGATTTTGTAATATTACAAGTTAAGAACGCCGCTTTGCTCAAGTTGAAAATATTTTTTTATTCTTAAAAGTAATAAACTGTTCGTCACATAAAACGCTCATTTGGCTTTTTAGTCACTTTCAGTGTTTAAATACTCGTTTGCAAAATTAGCAATTAGTGTTAACTCTTAACCAGGACCAGGAAATTGGAGTTTTGGAAATCCAGCTATCAGTTCAATCTACTAAAAGTTTTTTCTATTGAATATAAGGGTTAACTTTACCGTTCAAATTTGAAATTTAATCATTTAAATTGATATTTCTTAATTAAAGCATTTCTATAGAAATATTTGAGCTGAAATTTGCGTTTTATATTTTGAAAATTCTCAATTATTTTAGTTACATGAATTCATACTGTTGTCAACTGCAATAGTGCGAATAACAATCTTTTAAACATGTATGTATTCGTTGTGATATTCATTAGAGAAAAATGACACTGCTTTTAAGTGTTTTATTCCATAAACCATATCTGGAAAGTTTGTTAGCAGCAATTGGGGATTCGTATCCATCATATGGATTTTAATATTTCTTGTTGGTATGCGATATAATGAAGACGAACAATGAACTGGCAGCTGTTAACAAAATGTTGCACGAAAATTATGTATTCGCTATCTGTTTCTCGATAAATACCCAAATTTCTATTGTCATGCTGCCACAATATGTTTTGGGAATCAATGTTCCCCCATTAGGGTCGAAAAAATTCAAAAACTTTCATCAAAGATTTCTCTAATTCGATCTTACTTGGAGATCTCTTAAAGAGTCAAGAGTCAAATTCGTAAGACAGTAGTGCCCTCTTGGCTTCCTGTGTCTTTCTTTCTACACACCGACATAAAGCATTTTAGTCGCACATTTTCAGTTCCAGAAGAAACCGCAGTAAACTAATGGTAGGTTTAGAGACAGTACTAAAAGGTGAAACTTCTTGTAAGGATGCTCTCAAAAAAAGAGCGTTATAGTCGACCAATACTTGATATTTTTTGCTCATTCAAATACGTATATGAGGTCAACTTTGCTGAACCTTCGTTATTCGTACAGATAAAACGAACATCTGAAAAATTCCAAAACTTTCCTTGAAAAACGTCTGGGAGCAACCTAAGTAGATTCAGCAAATAAAAATAAAAAATATATCGGACATTGAAATCAATATTTCATATCAGATCTGATACACCACCATTTTAAAAATTTTATATTATGTAAGAAAGGATTTTCTTCCCTACAATTAATAGTATTTTTTTGTAAATAGCTTTTTGTTGAGCTGTTCATAAGTTACAAAGTAATTGTTAAGAAAACTATCCATCTACTGATCTCTACAAAAAATGTTCAGTGTTTCAGTGTCAGTTTGAAAGAAGCAGGTGCCAAAAAAACCCATAACTGCTGAATCACAAGTTTAAATAACATGATTCACAAAAAATGACAAATAACATACTTTTTTTTTCAAGTCTAGAATTGAATTATCTATTACTCTTATATTTGTTCCATTTTCATAATTATACTGTATTCGACAAACCTTACATTGTTAAACACGACTTGAACTTCCTTATTTACATGAACTTAAATATACCTAATTGTTAGCAAGAAATTACCATGAAAAGGCAATATAACAGTTTGAGTATAGAAAAGATAACTTGAAAACAACAAAAACAAACTTGCGGTTGAGTTCTCTGCAAGTATATATACAATTAAACTCCTATCTTTTAACTAAGTTTTTTTTTCTCTAAGAATAAATTTAACTTTTTCAGATATGCTGTCACGCTTTAAGGCATTACATATTATTTTCAAAAGAAGCCCTCTTCCAGGGATGTAACATGCATAAAATATTGCATCGTTTCACTTAAACTTATGATTTCACCCTTTTATGTTGTCAAGTGCTTGTCGGGCGGATTCTCTGTCAGAATCCTCGAAAAAAACATTTTCTTTTTTATGTCAAATCTTAAGCACTTTTTAATGCTTCCCATGGGAGAAGTTCACTTTGATATAATTTATATGCTGCTTTCGTCAGGTTTCTTTGTGTGTCCCCCAAAAAAGATCCAGGCGCATGTAATCATAATAAAATTTTTCAATAAAATTTTATTAAGGCGTCGAAAATATTGATTATTGATTTTGGATGAAGTGAATCTTTTCGGTATTTATCCAGTGAGCTTTTTGCCTTACAGCATCCTTTGCCATAATAATCGTTTGGTTTGTTGATTTATCTTTTATTTTATACGCTGCGATTTACATTTTTCTGTCTTTTGTTGGATTAAAAAAATTTTCCCCTCACAAAAACGCAATGTCACTATCCCAAATCCCAGTGCATAAATAACAAAGTATGTGTCTCATATAATAATGCATTGTGTAACCGTAAATTTTAGATAACATCCACAAATTGAACTGTTTAAATTTTCACACACTATGGTAATTTTTGTTCATAATTTTTAAATATATTGTCTTTTGTTATGTATAAATTGAAGATAAATTGATAAAATTGAGTTTAAAATACTCACCAGAAACGATTATGCTAAACACTACGACAACATATTGAGTAAATTGAACTGCCATATCCAATAAGAGCTAATTCACAAAATTCAATGAATATCAACACCCATTCACAATAGATATTCTAGCACAATTGGCAAAGGTTAATTAAAACCGAGTACAAAATCACACTTCACAAATTTTCTACATTCTTTCTCCGTCACGTAGTCTCCAAAAAAAAATTATATACGTTTCACGAAGTAATTCGAAAATTTCGGCCTCAACTTGGCGATTCGCGCGCGAAAACTGAACGTCGATGATCGGCAATGAACGCGATCTGCGTCGAGGTGCGTCGTCTAACTGAGCGCGACGCCACTCCCACCAGCACCGATTTTCTTTCGTTTTCTCCTCGTCTATTTCGAAAGGAGAAAAAATGGGATCTTGTTTAATAAAAATTTAAATACGCCTATCCTTAGTCAATTTCAACATTAACGTTAAAATTTAATTTTATAAGATCTTGTTCAAAGTAAGTATTTTTAATATAGGATTTAAATTGCTAGACTTATGGTATATGTATACTTAATAATGTTTCCATTGTTCTCAACCTGGACATGGCTATGAGCTATTAATCACATCTGTCAATTGTCTGATATTGAATTGAATTGACAACCAAGTTGGGAAACAATTTAGTCTCGTTAGTTGAAGAAAACTGTCTTAATTAAGACTCTTTTAACTCGGTAGCTGGAAAAGCGAAATTAAAACATTTCTGTTGAATATTTTTCTTCAATTAAAGCATGCCCATTGCTTTTTTGCTATTTATAAATAGTCAAGATATGTCACGTGAAATGCAAGCCGTTTTTTTTATATCTTCTTGGAAAGTCGTTTTCTAATGGTAACCATTGTTGCTGCTATATACATTAGTTAATTATATTGATATAATGAGAGAAATTATATGTTTCTATGTATGTAAAGCTATGATCCTTCATATATATAAGTATCATCAATAAGAACTAATCCAATGTTTCCATTCCAAAAAATTAACTTTCTTATAAGACTAGCTGTTGGACTAGTCTGTATTGTATGGATTGCTTGCTGACAAAATAAATGTTTGCGGAACCATTCCTTAAGTGCAAATTAAATGGGGTTTCAAATAGATCACAAACAATCACTTGGGAGCAAATCGGCTGTGTAGAATGGATGTTGAAAGCACTTCATATAACTAATGATGGGAGAGTTTGTTGAGAGAGGAGCTTCTTATTAAGTAGATATGTCTTGAGTATAAATTGTGGTATGTGTGCTATAATTTTTCTGTAAAAAGTTTGGTAGTATTTTCCATCAGAAATGACGGGTTTTCAACTCTTGTCAATCACAATACTTAGAAAATATCAAACTGCAAAAGTTTTTGGATCGATACCTCACCAATTCTTAAGCGAACAATATGAACATACGAATTCCGTGAGCTACGTAGCTAAATTAAAAATGTATTCTGTTGAACTACCCTTATAATTAGTTTTTCATGTAAAAGTAACATACCTTTGTGTATAATTTATTAAAATGCCTTACAAAATGAAAATAACAGTAATAATGATGAACGAAAGTTAACGAAAACAAGGGCTTTATAGAAAAAATTATTAATTTTCGCTGTTTCTCGTGAAAAGTCTCTCAGGGATAATGAGTTGTTCTGTAAATTTCTTCTCGTCTTAATACACAAAAAAACTACTTGAAACGAAGCACTAAAAGACAGTTCATTGGAAAATTATGAAAAAAACATGGTAGCTTTATATACAAAATTCAAAAACTTTCAACCTAAAAGTCTAAAATTGTGTATATAAAGTAAGTTTTGTTAATTAATTTTGTTGTTTAAAACAATGAAAAAGGAAAATTCACTAATTTAACCAGTTCTCTAGAAAAACTTAGTTTTTCTTTGAAATATTAAATTTTTCTTAATTTTAGAAATGAAGCAATTATTTGAGAAAATATTAGAAAAAATAATAGTACAATGTTACTTTCGAGCTTAAAATTTTGATTTGGCGATTTGTTCTTTTAAAATAAAATAGTTCCAGGATGGAAGGATTTGCATGCTGTTATAGGGAAACTTGTAAACTGGAAAACATATAGGAAAATCGATCTTGTAGCCTCGATATCTTATTCAGCAAATCAATACTAAAAAACTTCAAATGGTCTTTGTTTTCGAGAAGAACACAGATAAGTTCGGATACAACTACATATTAGGCTGACATTTTCTTTTTTTTCTGGATACGAACTTCAATGTAAATATTTTCTAAAGCCTCGCAAATATTCAAGAAATGCTAAAAGTTTAATTTTAAACAATAAGGAGGGGAGGAAAAAAATGAAAGCGAATGCGAGATCCGTAAAACTTCTTCAAAAATGTTCTTGATGAGTTCTTTGTTTTCAAGTCGTTATCCATTGCTTATAAAGTCGAGGCCATTTTTACAAAGCCCAACTTTATAAGCAATGGACCAAAGATAAAGTCACGGATTTAACAAAGCGTTAATTTATAACAACCTGTTTCGTTTTTATTATTTTATGGTTGACTAAAATAAGTTTTCGATTATATTTTGAAACACTCGAAGTCAACCATTCCAAACAATTAAATGTTTTGTTTAATTAGTTTTTATTTTGACTTTTCATTTGACTTTTGTCCGCTGTGATAATTTACGAACGCGATATTACATTTCTTCCAGACATAAATTATACCTCTGATTCAAATTTTCACTAGATAATAAATGCCAGATATATTTCAAACAAACATTGACCGAGTTTTAATATCCCAGCAGCAATACATAATATTTGGACAGCGAATTAATGCAATAATTTCCCAGGAGTCTTATTTTTTTTATTAAAACGAATTTTACTTTTTATTTCGATTTGGAGAACCTTAAATAACTGTCAACTCTCTCAATAAAACTGTCAATTCTTCATCACCAAAACACAACGAAAATCGTTTATTGACGTTTAAGTGATTGACTTTAAGCAATGTTGTAGAGAGCATATCAATATTAATTTAATTTCATCTGTCAAACGTTCTGGCGGTCCTCAAATTTAGCATATCTCTTCGTTTTTTGTTTTTTTTTTGAAATCCAATTATCATTCAATGCGCGTGTAATTTCTGGAAACCCTTCAAATGACACGCCTAATTTTCAATTAATGTACATTTATCTCTCGAAAATACATTGGGCGCCGTATTTCAACGAAATTGTCACTTTGTCAAATTATATCTAGTGTCACCGGTGAATTTGAACGTAGAATTGAAAAACTTCGAGTTCAATTTAAAAGTTTTATAATTTGCAATTAGTTCAAGAATGGAAATAGCGTCAATTGAAACCAGTGCGACTTTCAGATAAAGTTTAATTACCGAGAACTCGAATATACACTCCACGATTTTGATTCTTGTAATTATTGAACTTTGTACAAAGTGGGGGTATACTTAAATAGACTTTTTCGAGCACATTATTTTAATAAAAGTAAAAGTAAATAGAATTGAATAGGTTAAGCTTCTTATTCTAAATAAGCTCTGTAGAATAGCGATTAAAAAAAAAATACGAAGCTGCTTTTACGGGCCTTAATTATGCATATGTTATTGACAACAATATCGCATTATCGCAATAACGCAACAAATAAATGTAAATTTTAAAAGAAATTATAAATGAACGTTCAACAGTTGGAGTGTTAGAATTTTATACGACAAAATAGATACGCCTATTAGTCTAGAAAAACCCATAAATATGATAAACCGAAGGAAAATAACAATTTATGGAATAGCAAATGTTTTTTTTATAGTCACCTTCTTCTAGCTAAATACATTTGGTCCAGTGTTATTCTGAAATGTTGAAGTCAGCTTTATTGTAAACATAATCAATCGTATATGTCTCATGTATGCGCCCTAATCACATCCAATTAGAGATCCCTCAATTACAAGGGATTTATATAGCATTTATGGGTTATTTGGTCCAGATATAAACTGAAAGAACCCAATGAGTAATATTTCTGGATATTAGATACCATGCTGGTCTTAGACAACGTAAATCATATGAATAACATATTAGATTCGACTACTAATACTTACTGAGTAAACTATGGCAGATTTAAGCAAGTTATTTCAGAAAATCATTAGTGTTGTGAAGACAAACAAACCAGCGAAAAAAAAAGAAAGAGGTGGAGAATTTCGATTAGTGGTGAAAAGATTAACAAACAATCTGAGGAAATTCTAATTTAAGAGAGAAATCTTGGAATTTCTTATCACTTATACATATATACCTACTAATTCCTGCAAGTCTGTTTGTAGCTGCAACCGTTTCAAAATTTATCCAAATTATAACCAAGATAAGTCAGATTAGTCGCATATTCTTCATTACTACTTGTTCTACATTATTTATGAAAGTTCCTTCGTTCAAAATTGTCCCTTTCTCAACGAACTTCAATAGACGATCGTTTCTTATTTTTTGCACTTTTTCTGCACTAAAACGCGCTGCGTCTTAAGTAACCTTGGAACTATGCTCATAAACAGTGGAGAATATTCACTTTACTTCAGTTCACTTCATTGTTCAGAAAATTTAGAAACTGTATTCTTCGTTAAATTAATTTGTAAAAATTTGTGAAAATATTTCATTCCGCATTCGTTGGAATAATCATATATTCGAAAAAAGTAGCTAATGCAAGACAGACTGCATTAATTAAAAGAAAAGAAACGTTGAAAGACATCGTCCATCAAGATGTAGTTAAATCTGACGTATGACAAGCCGATGAAATTAAAATGAGAGATTTTTCTACATCCATCATATTCGCCACACCTTTTATCCATGCAGTCTGCATTCAGCATTTTCTTTTATAAATGCCTTAAGGCCCTTTGATGGCGTTGAATATCGATTGAATGTATTAGTGTTATTGAAGTATTTATAAATAGTGTATGTATGAAAATATAAATCTGTTCGAATGATTACAGATTCCAAGAAAGTCGTGTATGGTACATATCAGACAAGTTAAACAGTATTCATTTAGACCGATTAAAATCAAAACGTTTCTTTATGCATAGATTTCTCACATAATTTCAATAACTACTATTTTCCTAATCATATAATCAACAAACAGTGTTAAAATAGAGAAAATGAATTGGAATCAATCGGATTTGAAATAAAAAATTACATTTTTTAGTTGGAAAAATCGTTAATATTAACGCAGTTGACAGGAATGATTTCATAACACAGAAAACACATTCAACGTACTTCCAGATCTGGAAAAATATTTCTATCTCGCTGTGTTAAATCCTTATTATATTCAAGTCATTTAAATATAAATTGTATTTTTTTATCCAATTTATACCCTTCTTGTTTTGCAATATTGTTAGTCCTTAATTGAACATTAGTGTTTGCATTGAAGATCCAAATGGGATTAGATATACGGTTGAGGCAAATATTTAGGTTTTCGGCCACAAACACACTAACTAATACGCAAAACTCATTCGTAAACACCCCTTAATTGTTGAGGGTTGTTTGTATATGACACAATGACAAATTTATACCGTTATTTGTGCGACGATTTTTTGCTTTGTCCACTGGAAATTTTCAGCAAAATTCCAAATTCATTAGTATTGAATTAGTATAATGGAGAATGTATTTGACATTGAAAGTGATGTTCATTTAAATCGTCGACTCTAAAAGAAGTTTTAAATTAATTAAATTTTTTTAAATGAATTGTCTCTTAGTATTTGTAACGAATGACAATGGCACCCATACATTTGCGTATTGTTCGTTTTCGGACGGAAAATCGAACAACTAATGTGAGGGACAGCTGTTAAGAAACAGTCATTTCCATTATTGTTTCCACCCCTCGTGGTTAACCGATTTTGCCCTCAAAGTGACTCGGAATTTTATTTATCGGATTTGTCAGTGTACCGGCTTAAATGGAAAGGTTCGATTCGATTGATTGGAATCTGGAGATAAATTAAATAACGGGATAAAATCGATTGGCCTTTTAAGCCACAACCTAAAAAATAAATTATCTTTAAAAACAATGGTTAAATTAAATTAATTAATTGACTTAATTGAAAATTTTCAGTGCAATTTTTCCGAAAATATTGTTCCTGAAACGTGATTATATCGGGAACACCTTAATAACAAAAGGAGGAAAAGACTTTGGAATGAGCTTTAATAGAAAAGTTTCGAACCTAACACCCCTCCCGCCTCCATCCCCACCCTCCGAAAACTTAAATATCCACTTTCAAATTTCAGCTAATATCCCTATAAAGTATATAACAATAATAAAGATATAATCCGGAAAATTGCATGCGAACGGGTGTTTAATGTATGGATCGAGCAAATAAATTTTTGTTTGTCTATGTATTTGGTATTAACACTTAAGTGCATGATATTTTATTCCGGTTTAAAAAAATATATTATAAAAAAACTCATCAATCTTACCAATCCAGGAAAAATAATTAAAAAATAACATATTTATGTAACCTGTAAATGCATAAACATAATTTTAGCAAGGGGCTTAATATGTAATTAAATTTAGTGTACAAGTACTCGAAGGAAACAATTTATTGTGGATAACATGTTATTATAGTACCTTGTAAAACGTTTATAACATATCATTTTACCAAACGACTCCTGTACATACTAAGGGATTTAGTTAATGACATCTTGAAGAAAGTTTTACCCCAGAGAGTCATGAAATAATTCAGAAATCCTAGAAGCTTCACTTGAATTTATCCGGCTTAGGGAAAATTGTTTCTTAGTTTTTCCGATAAATTTACCAATTAATTAGCTGCAAATTTCAAGTTAAAATAAGAGACCGGATGTTTAACGAAGCAAAAAGAGAGCTGAACTTTTAAATGGAGTTGTTGAGGGTGGTGCACTCTTTGGGGCGCAACTTCGGTCTTTAATACATCCCCTGATTATTAGAAGATCGTTATTATTAAGAACATCAAAGGGGTCTGGTAACTTTACCGTTGTTTGGCAAGAAAAAAAGGAAACGCTCCAATTTAACCTCGTTTGAAGGTTTACGTTAAGATTTATGAGCAGTTTAATTAAATTTACCGAAATTAATAGACATATTTTTAACACTAATTACATTGGTTTCAATTAAATTTAATTGGATTAACGTTATGACTTGTAGCTGAACTATTATTTTTTACGTGGTCTTAAATCAAAAATACATTTTTATTGACAGGATACTCAAATTTTCCACGATCCAGTTTCACATCCTAATTATGACTACGTGTCACTCAAACTTTTTCCGACCAAATAAATCATGCTAAAAAATTTATTCGCTAATTTTGCCAAAGCCATTCAGATGGATAATCTTTATTCCAGACCTCGCAGTTTTTAGGACAAGGTTTTTTTAACGAGATCCTCCTGCCATACGTGAACTTTCTAATATTTCTTCTTCGTTAACACGACATTTTATTAACGGTTCTATAAATTTCATCAAAAATTGTGTTCAATTAGTTTATTCACGTTAAATTTTTATTCGTAAACTTTAGGCAAACCGGGACAGCTTGTACGCATCAAAATTACCCTCAAGCAGCAGTTAAACATGCTCTATCACGAAGTAGAGTTGTTTCCTCAAATTTGAAATGGGTTTTCTTAATTGTACCCAAGATATTCCAGATATACGAGGTATGATCAATTATTACTAGTATCGTTATTGTGACCTCCACATAGGTTATTTAAGAAAATTCCGGATCTGTTGAACCAAATTTGTGTTTTATTATGAAGGCATTTAATAAACAGAGAGCTATACTATATTTTCTTTTTTTGGAGTATCAGAACATTCAGAAGATTTTTATATTATCACTAACGGTGAATAGAACAAATTTTTAATATTGAAAACTTTTGAAATACCCTTCGTAGGCTTTTTAATCGAAAACAAGTAAAAACTTAAAACAAATTATAAACCGAACCAGTAAATCGTGAGGAAAAAGCAAATTTAATTAAAATGAATAAAAAAATATTGAAAGAAAAGACGTCACAACATTTTTAATCTTAATTTTCTTTCATTCAGAATGCCTTTATGTGAAATTCACAAATCGATTTAAATCAGTTTTAGTTATTACAAAATAAAATGTAATAATGTGAATTTAGAAATTCTTATCCACAATACATCTAGAAACAGTTCCGTACTCGTTGTCCATGATAATTGTGTATTTATACGAGTCACAAACGTAGAGCAAATGTTAAATTTGGAATGTGAGAAATTTACAAAATCCTAGTCTCAAACAGATAGGATGAATTGCAACAGTTTAAACCTACTATCTTGTTATCCGAAACTGGAATGTAATAGAAAGTGTACGTTTGTATGTAGACCCTCGATCAAACTTTGTTAACATATTTTACGATTATAAGTATATCATAGTTAAAATTAATTTGTTCATCCAGTCTCCATAAATAATACTATTTTCCTAACAAGTAATCGATGCCGACAACCGTATTGTTTGAACGATTACTAGAGCTGATAGAGTTATCTGTGATATTTTATGCAAATTCAATTCAATTCAACACACAGCCTTAAACAGGTTCCTACCAAACAAGATTATTCCAAAACATTAGTAATAAACAATTAATAGAAATTTCCAGAGTCAAGGAAAAATTCGAAGAATGTAGCTTTGTTTGTTTTGATGATAACCAACTAATAGAAATATGGGAAGAACCTTTAGATAGATTGACTTTTTATTAAGTTATCATTAATGCTACCTGAACAACAAGACATTTCAAACTAATTCCTTTACAATAAGGACTCCCATGTCTCGGGTTAGAAATATTGTCGTTGTTTCTTCATTTCATCTCCATTTAACTATAGTGCCCTTTTTCTATTTTTTATTAGTTAATATTAATTTAAGATATACATAGATAGCATCACAAAATACGAAACATTCTTTCACAGCAGAGATACACGTATATATTTTAAAACTTTCACGTGGGAAGATACGAGTAATTCTAATCTAAAGTTTCATGCAGGCAATATTTTCAAAAAAATAACACATTGAATGGAGGCATCACGCTCGCTCACCCCAATTAAGCATGACGGTTTAAATCGCCCAAATGGGGCTTGTAATTCCTCGATATATTACCAGCAGGATTTGTTTTACTCTTGAACAAGGAGAAACGAAATGTAAGCCCTCGAAAAAGCAATGTTTTCGAATCATTTGATTCATTTTTTTTTCTCTTTCTCTCGATTCGTTTTATTGACAAAAACCTCGATCGCGCTTATTAAGAAATACTCGCCGCAAATTGAGCCGATTACATTAATATTATTAAGCCTTGCTTTCTAGCTGCTGACTTCACTAAAACTCAACTTCGGCAAGCCATTAAGTAAGGAAACGATAATCAATTAGGTCTATATTTTTCCCTTTTAAAAGATTTTTAGGTAAAAGCTAATGGAAATTGGAACAAATCTAATTATAACAAAGAAACTTCTAAGAATCTTAATCATTATCCTTTCTTTTCGGATTGACTAATACCTAATAAAAGGCTCCGTCCATCCGTCTAAGTCAATTTTACTGTGTCAGCTTTTGTATGTAAATTTTCTGCTGCTTTTATTTGCCTATTAACGCCTTAGAAACGAGAATAAAATTGATTCAATTCACAAAATTACAGTACACTACAAATTTGATTTTTTAATTTGAAACTTATTCCATGGGCGTTTTTCCTTAACTTGAACGACCAAATGCAAATTCCCGCAGCAATCATTTAGTGATAAATCTTTATTGAAAAAAACCTATTCCAGTAGCACAATCTGTGCACAACCGAAGAAGGGCATGAGTCGTATAATCGAAATGTACCGTTGTGGTCGTCCATCAACATCCATAATCAGTGGCGGCCCACGTTTCCAGAACTTGACTATAGTCTAGTTAAAATACTAAATGTTAACAAAGTTAAATGGATGTAACTTGAAAAACACATTTAAAAAAAAATAGTTTTGCTTCATTTCGAACAAAAAGTAAAAGAAATGGAACGAAATTTACAATACATGCCCCGTCGAATAATTTTAGAACTTGTAACTTACAATTTATGAACTGGACAATACTACAATGTTCTTCATAATACAATCTCTATACTTTAGATGTGTTCCAGATGTTTGGCCTTTTTCCCCCAAGCTTTTCTTAAAAAATTACCTTAAATAATTCTGCTTTCAACCGTGAATTTCAATGGATTTAAATTGTTAATTCTGAAGAAGTCGTCTTCAAATTCACACTAAAATTTCAAATAATCTTCAAACCTACAATCCTGATATATTGTCAACAGCCTATTTTTTTCCTTTTCTTTATAAACCCCTTTTCGTATTCGAATAGTTCTTAAGCAACGAATTGAAAAAGTTACAGACTGGAAAAAGTTGTTTCGAGAATACAAAAATCCATTTTTTACAATGTTAGTGGGACGTAAAATCCCATTATTACAGTCAGCTTCAAAACAATAACAAGAATTTTTTCGAAAAGAAAATTATTTGAACTACCTTAACAATTCTAGACCCTCGGGTTTTTTTTGGTGTAACTGACGCTAGCTTCACTCTCAAAGAGCGAATTTCCTCTTGAAACGGTGCTTAACGAGCAGCACAAGTGAGATGGATGTAACAATCAGGGCATTCATTAAAAATTATAATAGAACGTCACAACTTTACAAAAGTCTGTATTTGAAAAAAAAAATACGTAAAAGGGAAACAGCTCGATCCCGTAACGTATTTTTAAATCGTTTAGATAAATAAAAGGCCAGCTAATTGCTTTTAAATCCGTATTCGAAAATACCACAGACAGCTTTATTCAATTACAAACTGAATTAGAAGAGAAAACAGATTAATTTAAAATATATATTTAGAAGAACACTGACATTAAGTACATTAATTGAGAACAAAAGTTGCAAATATTCTATATACAATGTCAGATTTACCTTCTTTCTTCAATAAAACTTACTATAGTAAGATAAAACCCTGATGAAATTCTCTAAATCAGTTTTATGATTGTGGTGACCCCACATTATTATTAGGACAGCTTATATATACTAAATTTCATTCACCAACCAACAATAGAGACAACCATTTTTAAGTCGACTCCTTTTATTCCTATCGTATTGTTGGATCTCGACGGTTCATTTGCGGAAGGGGATGTCATGAAATGGGGCATTGTGGTTGATAAATGGGTAAACCCCGTACAATACCCGGAGTATTGCTACCTTTCGTTCGTGTCAACAAGTTCAATTAATAGGTACCATTCTCACCTTATGCAAACATTAATTTCAACCACTGTTATTGAGAAAAAGTTTCATTCGAGCTCATCTACTAATCACTAATACTTTTTTAATATACGAGCATTTTATGCTTTACACCCCTTGGCTTGATGTTTACAATTATCATAAACATATACATATATTATCACTGTGTTATTTCTCATCTTTTTTCTTCTCCAGACCGATTTCAGATAAAAATCTCCCTCACAAGGGATTCCTGAATAATTTAACGAGCTTATAGTTTTCCATCTCTTATCCAACAAAAATAATGCGAATGGAAACACATCTTTTTCACTTCAACTTTTTTCATGAATTCAAATAAAAGAGGTCTTTTTCTTGATTTTATTAGTAAAAAATATACTTTAGTTTGTTGAACAATTTATGATGTAAATTTTGGAAAATTTAACATTTTTGATGGCCTAAGTGAAACGTTCCACTTTGTTTTACCCACTTTTTGCACAACAGGAATTTATTGCGCCTGTAATGGATAGTTTGCAAAAGAAAATTTCAAGTGTTGAAGAAAAATAATGAATCAGCTTTCAAGAACTACCCATTAAAAATAAGGTCAATGTTGAAATTATGAAATTCGATGGCTAAATTTCGTAATTTTTTTTTTATCTAGATCCTCTACCAAGTCGCTCTTTCAGTTTTACGAGCTTTTGTCACGCCCTCCTTCTAAATGTTACTCTGGTTTTTTGTGATTTCTTTTTCTGACCTAACCTGAATTCGTTCATTCGCTTAATATGATCTAGCATATTAATTGCTTTTTCGGGATATCTTTTAGAAAAAAAAAATTTATTGTATGATCTTTTCCGAATTGACAGAATGATTGTATGGCCATTTGGTGATTTCTAATTTAGTTGTTATTTCCATACATAAATGTAAATATTCCCATTTCATGCATACAAAAAATTAAATTTCTAATCAGTGAAAGCTTTCTTGTCTCTCTAAATCTTTTAAGTCTTCCTTATGGCAAACCTAAATACGCTAGATTATTTTTCCAAATAACTAAAATTTGGTAAGTAAGCTAGCACAATTATAATTTTTTTGCTCCCAGCGTCAACTGTTCTAATATAAATATTGAAATTGAACGCTTACTGCGTCAAATTACAATATTGGCTTCGTCATGTCTGATCGTAAGACTATTTTGTATATATTTGCTGCGCCCTGCCTTTCAATCTGGTCTTATATAGAGTCGGTGTAACAAAATGTTATCGTAAAAAAGCAAATATTAACTAGAAATTTCCATTTTTGCTACGCATTTTACGAACAAAGGAACAGAAACTGATAGTTATAAATGATACTAATTTTTATTAATTAAAAAAAGTCTGAGTTAGTACATTTAATATGGAATTCGTAAAATTCAGATGGAAAATTTAAAGTGTACGATACGTGGTAAGTAAATACTGAACATTCATCGACTGGAAAGAGTGAAAAAATTACGGTAGAAATAATATAAAAAATCTGATAGAGTAGAACAAAATATTTTACGAGTATTGAAAATTGCTGACCCGATATGGAAAATATCGATTGGTATATATGTATGTACGTTTATATGCCTACCGTCTTGTACCTTGGTGACTGAAGAAGTTTTTGTAATCAAAAACAAGTAAATACTCAGTTGTTAATCTTGAAAAGAAAATTTCAGACAAACAGTGAAGAGAAGAGAATTCCTTATAGGGGAAAAAAAAGAAATTTGTAATGTAACGAAGACACACTAAGAGACAGCAAGTTCTAAAACAGAGACAGATTTCTAAAGTTTCATGAGTTCTGGCACTGAAAAAGTACCAATTGATAAAGTTTCTTTTTTCCTAGTACTGAAAAAATGTCAAACTTGTATTTTATACCAGGAAAATCGTAAAAGCTAAAGATAAATCATCAAAGTAAACACTTTTTAGTTTTAGACAATGATCCTGTTTTATAGAAAATTGTCCATATACAAATAGGTCATTTTTGTCAAGTTTCCGATATACATATGCAATTACAAGGATACAATAAAAAATAAAAAAACATTTGAATAATACATTTGTCAAAATTCTGAGGGATTTGTGAATTCGAGCGTCATCATATTACAAAATCTCCCCTGTGACATCATCAATGCATGTAACCCCAAATAAATTCTCGTTTTTCCGTTCACAAATATCCAATACTGATATGAAATCGGACCACATATCTATATATAGATTTGTTTCAGTTTTATATAACTACGCCTTTTTCAAAATTAATTACATAGAACCATAATAAATTATCGTCAAAATTACTTTTTAATGAATAAAAGTTGTCCTGTTAAAAAGGTAATATAATGTAGAGATACACAGTTATATAATTTTTTGTTTCATGAGATAAAAGTTCAAACAATCAATAACGACTAGTGTTGAAACATAAAATCGATTATTTATTTATCGGCCTACAACTGGCCAAATCAGAAAATTCAATTTCCGGACATGCATACGTAATCTCGGGCCATATAGAGCCAACCGAATAAACCCCATTTCGAACTCTAATCACCCCCAGAAAGATTAGAATTAAATTTAGTAAATGTAGATCTAATTTTACATTTCTATTGGATTTCCCCAACCAGGACAGGGGAAGAAGATGTAAAGTTGGTCTCATAAGGTTATCTTCCTATTAGGTTTTGCTATTATTTTAATTGTTTTCTTATAACGAATAAATTTATTTAAAACCAAAAAGCCCTTCTTACACATGTCGGTATTTTAAAAGAAGAATGCAAAAAATACGTTACTTAGCTGAAACTGAGTTGTTTGACAAACAAAAAGTTTTCGGTTCCATTCAACGAGATGTGATATAAAACTTCTTGCTGGAAGGTCTCTTTACACAAACAACTAGTAGTAATCTGAAGAGAGCTTTTTTTTGATTTGCTCTGATACACTTCCCCAATGAAATTAATTTAATGAAATACAAAGTAACGATTTTTTTTTTTTTTGAAAGCTTAAGTCTGACTCAAACTTTCTTAATTTTTCCAAACTTTTGTATACAATATCGATAATATATTATAAGAAGGAAACAGAAACGATAATTTGTCAATTCGACTAGAGAATTGGAGAAAACTCTTTCCAGTACGCTTGAAATATTGCAGGCGGGCAACTCGCAAAAACCGCAATATCAATTTCTATTCGAGCAGAAAACGACGAACCCGACACCTGTTCCCGTGAGAAAATTGAATTCCGCAATCACCTATCTGTTTTATTAAGGATGTTCGTCAACGATTGCCCCTCATCAGCCCTGCAGACGACGTAAAGATCATCTATCATAGTCACTACCCTCGTTTCAATCATTCATTACTTTGATTTTTTTCTCTGTTATTTACGATAAATTTTCCAGTTAAAGTTACAATACTTGTATGGACGAAACCTCCATTAAATTTAAACACAATAGTTACTTTGCTTACCGGGAAACAGTTGTTAAATTTATAATGTATTGTCTAATAAAGTTAGATTAGAGGGTTAGAAATATTTTACGCTTGTTTAATACTCAAACTTGCATTATAACTTAATATGGAAACTCCATAGTATTTAAACTCTCGTTTATAAGAAAACATTTCCGTTAATTATTAAAATATATATATATATATACATATACATATATATACAGGGTGTCCCATATAAAACTTTCCACCTGAATATTTCGTTTAATATGAAGTTTTGAAAAAATTCCAAAAACAGGTCAATTGAGATNNNNAGGGGGACATCTTTTGACCGTAAATTGAGGGTTATAGGTTCAGCCTCCTTAACGGGGTAGCAACCTCCTCGAGAATCTTAAATGGCATGGGGGGTCGAGTGGCACATCATTTTAAAGGTATTTCAAAACT
>JABRWK010000210.1:98464-110741 GCA_013372445.1 Hypothenemus hampei | reverse complement strand
GTCAAGGCATACTACGATATTTTTTCATTTTCTCTAAAAACTTTATCATACTGTATTATTTACAGAAATGATACAAGATCTGCAGTAAAAGTATTCGAAAACAAAGAAAAATGCAAAAAACTTCAGGTGTGTTACCATTGGCTTAATAGGAAAATTAAATCTTTAAATGCTAATAACTGGAAAACTACAACACTTGGTATATAGGTATGTTTGGTTAAATCGACTCAGAATGACCTCCCCTAATACCCTATTCAGTATCCTGCACTTGTTACCAAACACCCTGTATAATACACTGACCGACAAAAAAAATCGGCCACATAAAAATGTCAAAAAAAAAACAATTAAATATACTGGGAGCTGTGAAACAAGAGTATGTTCTTCACGAAGAGAATATGAAAAAGTCATAACAAAAAAAGCGTCAAAAAATGGCGATGGAAAAAGTTAGGATTAAAAGTTAGAAGCTCTCCTTCCCCAAGAATACCCCTGACCACAATATTAAATAGTTGTTACTTGTTGAAGGTATCAACTAATTGTAACAAATGTGGTATCAAAATTGAAAACTCTGCTTAAAGTAGTTCCAATGATATTAAATAAAAACATTTATTGACCACCATTTTCGTATGTAGGCTATATTTCCTTTAGTCAACATTTCCGGGCTCTAGTTAAAGGAACTTTTCTGAATAATTTTTCATGTAGTATCAATAAGGCAAAAAAGTTTCTATAGACTCTGTATATAAACTATGAAAATGTATAAAATATTTCATGGTGCCCGGTTTTTTTGCCGGTCAATATATAAATTACATGAAATCTTAGATTCTAAGTAGTCAACAATACTGTGGAAATGTAACTCATTTTCAGTATTTCTAACTGACAGCCCGATAACTTATTTCTTGTATTATTAAGAAGCGTAAATTGAATACGAATTGAAAGCGACAATGAATATTTTTTCGATCATTGGTGTGATCCGAATAATTTAATTTTTTTAACTTAAATTGACAGTCCACAGCAGAGATAAACAAGTTTACATTTGTTTCCATGAACTTCTAGCCACCTCATATTACCCACAGAAGACATTAAATTTAGATGAGATAATTTGTCGCTATTTATACGCCTTGTAGGGTTAACCAGCTACATAGTTATTGAATAAGTATTAGTTGTTGGACGATGTGTATTCAAACCTTAAAAATAAGAAATCTGTAGGTTTTTTATAATTCTTATTTATCACAAACATTATTTTTAATGTATTCAACTACTGTCCAACAAATACAGTTTTCATGTTCAATAATCACAATTTTTGTCTAATAATTGATTTTTTGTATTTTTGATCTAGTTAATGTTTTTTTCTTCAAACAGTGCTTATTTGTATTTAAAGATACTTGGAAATATTTAATCACAAAACCAACATCATTATATTGGACTTGCTTTTTATTGTGTATAATTACACAATAAAAAATGACATTTTTACGTAAGTAAGAATTTGAAAAAAAATCTTAACCTACAATATGTTGATTTAATTTTTTGGACAACTCCCCACTACAGGAAATTCACTCATAAAAGGGCTAGAAATAAGAAAAAAAAACACCCTAATCCGACTAACAGTTGGGAAGATATTCAATATTAATGTATAAAATACAAGAAATTTTAAAAAATTGAATATCTCTGGAAGGGTTCCAGATAAATAAATCATTAAAAAAATAAAATACTCAGAAGACATCAGGTTACATCCCTGTATAGTTTTCATATGCCTGAGCCACTTGGTATTTCCCATAGAAGGCTTTCAACTTTCGTCCCCTTAATACAACTGGGTAACTCGAAATCAGTAACATCTCAGTAATAGAGTTCCAGGTTTAATACGAGTAGTAATACAAAATACAAAAAGAAACTACAGAACAGTAATAATACATATGTAGTAGAATATACACTGACGGACAAAATTAGCGGAACAACTGAAAATTCACTGAATTTTGTCAATGAATATCTTTGGAACCACTAGTCCAATTGTAATGATTTTTTTTGTCAATCGTAGCTCTGTTATGGGTGAATTGCTTGTAGCAAGGAGATGTTTAAAAAATGAAATCAACATATTGTACAGGGGGTACAAAGAGTGTCATGTCTTTTTCATCAAAGTTTAACATCTTCTGTGGGCAATACCCGGTACATTAGGTATCTAAAAACTCTACAGTGATCTAGCCTCATGTCTTCAGAGTATTTTGTTTTTTTTAATGATTCTTTTATACGGAACCCTTCCAGAGATATTCAAGTTTTTAACATTTCTTGCATTTTATACATTAACATTGAATATCTTCCCAACCACTGGTCGGATTTTAATGATTTTTTTTTTCAATCTTAGTCCTGTTCTAGGTGAATTTACTTTAGCAAGGAGATGCCCAACAAATAAAATCTTCATATTGTACAGGGCGTGAAAATAATGCCATGTTTCTTCAGCAATGTTTAACGCCGTCTATGGGTAATATCAGGTGGCTCAAGCATTCGTAAACCATGCACTGATGAAGCCTGATGTCTAATGAGTATTTTCTTTTTTAATTGTTCATTTATCTTGAACCATGCCAGAGATAATCAACTGTTTAAAACATCCTGCATTTTCCAACATGGTGTTTATTAAACTACTAGACAACATTAGTGCATAAGATTTAAATAAAAAAATAAAGTCTAAAGCGATCTTCTGTCAGCATCCTATTTAGAAAAATTAAGAAACTGGAATTTTACAAATGTTGTAGGTACAACGTGAAAAATGTTGAACAAGAAAAAAATTAAAGATTCAAACAAATTACTGGTTCTCAACAAAATAATTTTATTTCACATTTTGAACGTTTTTTTTGTTTTTTTAGTAACGTGTATTCCCACCACGCGCCCTCACAACTGCAGCTATTCGTCTCTGCATACCTCTGATGAGGCCATCAATTGATTCTTGAGGAAACCTATTCCACTCCTCAACCAATGCGGCGCTCATTTGTTGACGATTCTGCACAGCAGGAATTCTAGCCCTAATTTTTCTTTTTTTTTATAAGCAAAACAAATAATTGAATTTGATAAATACTTTAACTTTATTCGAATCGAATTTTAAAAGACGCGATCGTTACAAAGGATTATCTAAAAATAATTAATTTGTTTTTTTTTTTGAGGTGGAAAATCTTCAAAAGATACCAGCGATGGACAGTGCCGGTTATGTGGGATTCCTACCCACTAAAAACCACCTCTGAGCATCAGCTACCAGGGCTATTAGCTCTTTGCCTCATTCAAAATTTAAAACAGAGGACACACAGACAGGCTAGCAAAGACATTTCAAAAACAAGTCAGTATAACACTCACAACGAAAAAATATAATAAATAAATAAATAAAATAAATGTGTATATGGGATGAGGAACAAACAGGTAAATGACTAGATTTTTTCAAACATATTTATACTCTTCGAAAAATTCAGAGTATTTTGTATTTTTTCTTTTTTCAGGTACTCAGAGACAGCGGGACTTCGAAGACCATGCTCATCCCGCTCAACTTCATACATTGGACACTCAATGAGAAAATGGGACACAGACAGACGAACGTCACATATGTCACACACCGGTGCCGGTTCGCCCCTCAAGAGATTAATTTGTTATTTTCATTTTTATAACAACATAATTAATTATTACAAACAAAATAATACTAAATACAAAACTACCAACATAACTAAAAGTATACATCTACATCCTTCCGATACTACAACTATTTAATACAAAAACTATCAAACGGTTCACTCACCATCAGAAGGTTTTTGATTTGATTATACAATGAGGACAAAAAGTCTGGAACAAATTGATTTAAAAATCAGGGGTTTGTCTTTGAAAAAAACGCTCGGACCCGTCGATTTTTATTTTTTCTTGCGCTTTTTTTGATGGCAAATTTATGTATACAGGGTAACCCAAAAACCAGGTACGAACATCAACTTCATTTTTTCAAATAGAAACCCTTATTTTTTATTTCATTTTCGAATTCTACGTAAAATTCTACGTATATTTCATTGTCAAATTTATGTATACAGGGTAAACAAAAAACAAATCAAATCGATCAAATTTTTTAAACCAAAGATTTTTTAACCAAATTTGGTATATGAGTTTAGCATATCGGTAGGTTTAATCCAAATAATTACCAGTTTCAACTATTCACCAGTGGCGGAGATATGGGTGTCATATTTTATTAAAATTTTGTATGAAATAAAGGACGCTCATATCTCCGTCACTGGTGAATAGTTGAAACTGTTAATTTTTTGGATTAAACCTACCGATATGCTAAACATATACCAAATTTAGTTAAAAAATCTTAAGCCGTTTGGAAGTTAAAAAATAAAGAAATGTTCTTTTTCTTAAAATTTAACACCCTGTATCTCGGAAACGAAGCATTTCCGGACCCATGTTCACATAAACTTTTTTTCTTATTTTTAGTCATAGAATATCGCTGTTTCTAGCCAGCCCACTTGTTCTGATACACCCTGTATACGTAGAATTTTACGTAGAATCTAAATATGAAATAAAAAATAGATGTTTCCATTTGAAAAAACAAAGTTGGTAGCCGTATCTGGTTTTTGAGCTACCCTGTACACATGACTTTACCATCAAAAAACCCGCATTCAAAAATAAAAATTGACGGGTTTGAGCGTTTTTCTTAAAAACAAACCCCTGAATTTTAAGTGAATTTATCCGCTACTTTATGGAAGCACTGTATTTATTACATACATATGTATGTACATATAGAGCTGTTGTTAAATCTGGCTACGGCCTAATATCTCACAAACCGTATGATTTATTGAAAAACCTTTAAAGTAAAAGTTGAAGTGTTTTTAAAAATCTCTTCAATCGATATAATGCATGTCATAAAGGGTCCGTCAAAAACACGTGGTTAAATAAAGTTACTTTTTTTAAATGACAGCCTCTGTATATTATGATATTTTTGGATCTCCCGTATAATTCTAGACACATTTCTTGTAAAATTCTCAATGCCTATTTTCAACTGTTTCTGAAAAAGTTTTCGAAAAACTTTAAAGTCAAAAATTGTAGTATATATTTCTAGAAATCTATCCAATAGGAATCAATATTATTATACAGGGTTAGTAGCTTTAGTTAATTTTATTTTACCACTTTCATTTACTAGCCCTGTACCCCCTATGGATAAATCTTTAAAAAAGACTACAACTGTTACTTTAAAGGTTTTCTTGACTTAACAACAGCCCTGTAAATATTCCAAATCAATTTAGTTGATTCATAAAAAGTGGTTTAAGTGGTAGTAGATATCCTAAATATAAAAACTATTAAAAGGTCATTTTTATTGGATTTTGAAATGTTTTAGGAAAAAGTAAATAACATTAAAAAAACGCATAATTTTTCATAACGATTTCTTAAATATACATATACCTATGTATTGTTATTTATCGATACGCTTTCGCACTTTACAAATAAAAAATAGAATTACAATTATTTTTATGACAAATTTATACGATGGAGAATTAATGATATCGAATGACTAGTTTTCATTCTAATTATTCATGGGCAATAGGCAGGGGTTTCAATTATATATAAAAAATTCTTTCAGATAAAATTAGCGCGAGTTCGGTTCGAGCAGTTGTTTACCTTTTGTCGCTTGTCAAAAATCAATCCGGAATTTTTATATTTGTTACATGTTATATATTTTCTTGAAATAGGTTTTCCGGTAAAGGTGTGTTATAATTAGAATATTTACAATATATTAGGTAAGTGTTTATCTATTTTTGTTCTACTTTTTATTCTATATTCTATTAAATTAAATCGTGAGTCTTCTTGCACAGATGAATACTTTAATAGAAAATGATAGAAATATAATTTTTGAAATTCTAATTACATATCGGAATCCGGTTTTCTATAGTAAATTTCAACAAATGCGAGATCCCAAAATAGGAATCGAAAAGATATCGACGAGATTGTATGTTACCGAAAATTTTCCATTCAACTTTGATGTATTAAATACCTTTTATTAAAATAAAATTCTATTCTTTATACAGGGTGTTTCCTAACTACGTGTAAAAAATTCAAAGATTGATTTTACAGGCAAAAATAAGAAAAAAAATGCCTATTAACATGGGTCCGCAAACGCACCGTTTCCGAGATACAGGGTGTCAAAGTTTAAAAAACGACAGAGTTATTAATTTTTAACTTCTAAACGGCTTAAGATTTTTTAATCAAATTTGATATATGAGTTTAGTGTATTGATAGGTTTAATCCAAAAAAATTATCAGCCTTAACTACTCACCGGTAGCGGAGGTATGGGTTTCACATTTTATTACAATTTTGACTAAAAAAAAGTTTTGTTGTTTTTTTGTTACTTCGACATCCATAAACAAGATAGTAAATAATAACTCATATTTCATATAACTACAAACAAACAAAAACCCCGGTATACGAAAATTCATGCAAGTATTTCGAAGCAGTCGAAAGTTATTAAGGAAAACGCGATTTATTTTTTCAACTTTGACACCCTGTACCTCGGAAACGCAGCATTTGCGGACCTATGTTAATAGGAACTTTTTTTTCTTATTTTTATCTGTAGAATCACCCCCTGAATTTTTTATACGTAGTTACGAAACACCCTGTATAAATAACATTATGCAGCAACAATCAAATGGACAAATCACTTTTCCCTCGTTGAATGACCCGAAATAGTTAGAAAAACGATGTTTCTTAATAAGAAAATATTATTTTGAAGAAGTAGTTAGAAAATTGACAATTGATTTGTTATGTGAAAATAAGTGAATTTTTATTATTTAATTATGAAAATTATTATTAATTGGGATAATTTTTTCATATTTTTATTTAATACTTTCAATGAATATTGAAGGACAAAAAAGGTTAACTGCTTTATATTTTTATTATTTATAATTCATTTTTAATTTTATTAATTTTTTCAAATATTTTTAATGGCGACCTCTAATTTCAGGTCAACTGACAATAGTACATTAGTCGGCATAAATTAATACATAATAAATTCAATATTTTTGAATATACAAGCTTTTCAAACACTCGAAATTGTCCAATTTGTTTGAAAAAAGCTCTTTTGTAATATTTTGTTAATATCCGTGACGTACCATTGTTCAAGATATGACGTCATCGATAAACATTTTTCTTATTATTATATTTGATATTATTGACTTGAGAGTTGTTAAAATAAACTGTTAAGTAGAAAGAGACCTGTCGATACACACTCATGGACAAAATTATCGAACGTTTGTATTTCTTCCATTTTTAATGTAAATCCTTTTATTTAAACATTTTTATAAAATAAATAAGAAATAATTTTTCTTCAATAAAAGACTACACTAAAAGGTACAAAATCAAAGGATGTAAATTATTGCAATCATTGAATTTTCAAAAATTAAAAAAAAATTAAAATTGAAACAAGAGAAAGCTTTATTAAGAAAAATAAATATAAATTATGGGATACAAAGATGCTCTAGACTTCATTGGTTAGTTAATAAAACCGGAATTTTTATATTTAGATTTACATAAATTTATTTGGACAAACAGGAAATATTTGATAATTTTGTCCATGAATTTAATTTTAACCTTTACCACTACCTCCTTGAAGATATGTACCGTGTGATTATTTAAATTTTCTATCTAGCCTGCTATGAGATTTTACACAAGAGAGATAGAAAATAAAAAGTAGGTCGTAGTTTGAACATAATATGACCAAACTTGCAGCATATTATGCTGCAAGATGACATTGAAATTAATTTTGCGTAAAAAATTAGCCACTATTTAAAAATGGTGGAGATTACTGTGGCAACCAAATATTCACACGAACGATAATCGACATATGTTCTTTTCCTCAACAAATTTCACAGCTGACTAAATAGAAAATTTAAATGATCACACGGTATAATATTAGATTATTACACTATTGACAATCTCTTTAAAGTGTCCATTATTATGGCCTAAGGACATTGCACAAATTTTATCTCTTATGCATTGGACAAAATGATCGAGGGCTTTTTGTATCGATTTTTTTCCTCTCGCTATTTCAAGTTGTTCTGTTACTTAACATTTTCGTTGCGTTAAAGACAGGTTGTTCTATCGATATACTGGAATTGTAAAACTGCAAAATCGTAATTAAAATGCTATGATGTAAGTATATTAGAAGAGTGCAAAGAAAAATTAAAAATTATCGAGTTGAAAAACCTCTTTTGCATGGAAATATACAGCATAATTTATGAAGAAATAATGAATGGAAAAAAACTTAATTACTCTTCATTTGAAAGTACTATGTGGGCATATTTGAAAATATGTTCAAGTTCATCAAAAGGTGTATATTAAAAATAAAATGAATTTCTCTATTACTTTCTTCAATGGTGAATTGTAGTCAAAGCTATAATGCTTTATATATGTAAATTAGATTGCAAATTTAAACAGTTCTTAAATAATTAACACAAAATTATATTGCATAAGTTGTTGCGACTCACACACATACTTATTGGCACATCATTTCAATGATAAGATTGTCTTTAACCGGTAGATTATCCGAGGAAGAATCTGCCTATCTGCATATTTGTTAGCCCTGCCCTTAGTCCACTGGATTTTTTCCTTTAGTAGTATCAAGCAAAAATTTGATCAACGAAATATTTGGAGTAAATCCAAATGGAATTAGACATACAGATAATGCTGCTTATTGTGAAGAATCTCTAGAGTAATTAAATTAAACTTAAATGTATGCTAACCCATTAGAAACCGTTATTGGAAAAGTTATTGGAAATACTAACATTTTATTGTGATAAAATAAGGAATTACATCGGAGTATTGTGAAAAGTGCGGTAGTCTTCAATTTATTGAGCCGGAAAATGTGCGACGTAATAGCGTTCATGTTAAACCAAATAATTAATTTTTTAATTAAAACTAAAGCCAATTTTTCATTTTGATAACATCACTTTTTCAGTGAGTTGAGAACATATGAAAATAAGAAAAAATGTTAATCGACTGATGGCATTGCATACTACCTGTTTAAAAGTCTGTTTTAATAACCTGGTTTAATGGTGATAGCAGGATAATGCAAATTTCATCCGGAAGTTTCTTTCTGCTTGGGTTCTTGTGATGCCTCTATTCGGAATACTGACTTTTATACTTGGTTGAAAAATCAAAACTTTATTGGTATAATCTCAGAGAAAGCCTTTTTCTAATCAACAATGTTATAAAACAAATGAAATTTTTACAAAAGAATGCTAGACTTTGATTTGTTATACATATAACCACATTCTATAACATTATTAATACCCTCTTTGATGGGTGTTTTTCTGGAAAACGTTTATTTTACTGACATCCACCAATAGTACTTTTTTTTCCTAAATAACGAAGGAATCAAATAAACCACTTAAAGGTTCAAACAACTTAAGGCCTTAAAAGTTTGAAGATAAAGAATTTAATAGATTTTCCTCTGCCTACTTGAAGATATAGAAAAAAGTCTTACATGTCATCCTATAGTCCTTTGTATGATACGCCAAGCTTTATTAAATTTAGAAAAGTTTATTAGAAAATACTATTATTTTTTTAAAAATGTCCTCCAAGTTTCAAGTCTCTATCTCAATTTTAACCCGTGCCGCACAGTCATGTAAGTAACTTTCCCATATAAATAACATGAGATTTTTGCCATTGAACAATCAATTTTTTATTCCGGCTGAAGTAATTGTTCAAAAAATTTGAAACCCTGTAGATTTTATCCTTATACTAGTAGTTATCCCTCAGAAATTTTACAGATTTTTAGCTTCAAATATTTTGTGAAGTTGCAGCTGTAGTTAGGTAGCTATATATCCAACAATGGCATCTGAAGAAACTTCAAAAATATAACTAAAAATTTGTAAAATATCTGAAGGATAGCTCCTATTATAAAGATAAAGTCTACAGAGTTTCAAATTTTTTGAACAATTACTTCGGCCGGAATAAAAAAATTGATAGTTCAATGCCAAAAACTCCATGTTATTTATATGGGAAATTTACGTTGGCTAAGCGGCACGGGTTAAATTTGAAATAGAGACTTGAAAGTTGGAGTACATTTTTTTAAATGTATTTCGAACTATTTGAGCCCCTCCTAACATACATATGTACAAATTCGAAAACATTCAAAATAAGAACCACTCTAATATACATTTACCATAGCAAAAGGACACTTTTTTAAGATTCTGCATTTCAAATATTCTTATATCCATATGTTGTAATCAAAGCCTCCCAAGAGCAGTCAAACCTAGGTTTAATTAGTCAATCCTCAGGTTTGACCAAGGCCTATGGTCAAATTCCCAAATATATTCTTAATTCGGCCTTTGACTAGTTAAACCTAGGAGGGGCTGATTCGGTCAGTCAAAAGGTGAAATATATTTTAGTCAAATCGGCCTTTGATTAATCAATGCTAGATGTGACTGAAATAAGGCCAATATAATAATACAAATTGTTAATTTTAAACTAAATTTGTTAATTTTGTATAATTTTGCAACACTAAGCATTTAATTTCTAAAAATTACTGTTTTATTAGTATTCGAAACATATTTGTTTACCATATATCTAGCATTGACTAGTTAAAGGCCGATTTGACTAAAATATATTTCACTTTTGACTGACCCAATCAGCCCCTCCTAGGTTTAAAAAGTCAAAGGCCGAATTAAGAATATATTTCGAAGTTTGACCAAAGGCATTGGTCAAACCTGAGGATTGACTAGTTAAAACTAGGCTTGATTAGTCTTCGGGCTTTGACTACAACATATATACCTAAAAAAGGAAAATTTGTGAATTAGGTCAGTTAAATGTTCATGTTCTTAAATTAAGGGACTTACAATTAGAAGCAAAGAGGTACAAGTCATAAAAATGATTTTTTGAGAAAAATGACAATTTAATTTCATTTCTTTGATATAAGAAATGGTGTCATAACAAGCCAATTTTCATTTAACTTTTTGCCACATAGTTTTTGACGATATCAAGTTGCTTATTTTGTAAATAACTCAATTTAAAAAAAAATGTCACTGGTACGACTTTGCTTCTAAAGGCCGCTTGTCACTAGATTAATTTTAGTGCTGAATTTAGTATTAAAAAAATTGTGTTTGTAAAGTAGTTATGCAAAATAGTACGAGGACATGTGAGTTTCTATTTGCAACTGTATCCATTTTAGTACAAGAAATAGAACATGCTCTCTAATTTCTCGTACTAAATAGACGAGCACATCTACTTTAGAAACACTATTTTTTTAGTACTAAATTCCCCATTAAAATTAGTTTGCAATTAGTGCCAAGCGACCCTAAGCCTCTCATTGTCAGTTGATTTAATTCGAATAATAGGTAAATGTAATATGTCACACTTATTCTGAATAAAAGAATGTTTAAAATATATGTAACTCTTTATAATCACCATTAAATTAGTATTTAACCCTTTATTATCTACCACAAAATAATTATTGTTTTTTCTTGCAGTTCTTTTTTTTTCAACATTAAATCGTTTCTTGTTATTTACTTTCTTAAACATTTCTTATGTTATTTCCAAGATGTTATTTGTCATATTTTGTCCTATATTCGGTTTTTTTGATTGTCATAATTAATAAACCATATTTCAATGTTTTATAATCATAATATTGATCTAGAAATTTACCTCATGGCTATTTGTGCAAAAACTTTAAGGAAGTGCAACGCTGCATAAATTAACAAAGTAAAGTCTGAGAGACAAAATTGACCGTCAATAAATTGATTAAAATTAGTATATATACAGGGTGGTGCATTAGTGCGTCAGGCTTCCATAGCTCGTATATTAATCAAGATAGGAATTTCGTTTTTGTGCAGGCTTATACAGGACTTAAAGGGGTACTTCTGGAAATTATTTTCTAATGTACAGGGTTCGCCATAAAAGCGTGGCAGCATGAAATTATGTTTTTTTAAATGGAACCCTCCTTTTTTAATGGCATTTTTAGATTCCTTGTTAAATTCTAAGGCCACTTTATGTAAAGTGTCCCATGTCTAAAATTTACCATTTCCGATTTATTGCGGAAAATTAAAAAATTTTGACAGCTGCAGGCTCCAACGGAAATCGATGTTGTGCCCTAACCGCTACGAATTTCGGAATCAGACTTCGGAGGTTCCAAGAGGACCTAATGAACTACCTTTTTACGTATTAGGATTCGAGAAAAAGTCTTTCATGAGCCCCGAAATATGCCTCCGAAGTTACATAACTTCAAACTCCAATAACTTGCTTATTTCAAATGGAATGCCCCAATTTTTTTCACGGCATC
>JABRWK010000210.1:73917-93306 GCA_013372445.1 Hypothenemus hampei | reverse complement strand
GAACTTAGAAACGGCTGGGTTAGGGATAGAGACCTGTTAACAAAAGTTGTAGGTTTTTAGATTGTGAATACGATGCCGTGAAAAAAATTGGGGCATTCCATTTGAAATAAGCAAGTTATTGGAGTTTGAAGTTATGTAACTTCGGAGGCATATTTCGGGGCTCATGAAAGACTTTTTCTCGAATCCTAATACGTAAAAAGGTAGTTCATTAGGTCCTCTTGGAACCTCCGAAGTCTGATTCCGAAATTCGTAGCGGTTAGGGCACAACATCGATTTCCGTTGGAGCCTGCAGCTGTCAAAATTTTTTAATTTTCCGCAATAAATCGGAAATGGTAAATTTTAGACATGGGACACTATACATAAAGTGGCCTTAGAATTTAACAAGGAATCTAAAAATGCCATTAAAAAAGGAGGGTTCCATTTAAAAAAACATAATTTCATGCTGCCACGCTTTTATGGCGAACCCTGTACATTAGAAAATAATTTCCAGAAGTACCCCTTTAAGTCCTGTATAAGCCTGCACAAAAACGAAATTCCTATCTTGATTAATATACGAGCTATGGAAGCCTGACGCACTAATGCACCACCCTGTACATATATTAGTTTCCTTTCCATTTGATTTTGAAGAGAAACTTTTTAACAGACTCAGGTGCAAAAATGACGGGAGAAGAACTAGACAGAATTGGGGCTATTTTTAAGAACAAAACGGTTTTTATATCTGGTGCCACTGGATTTTTAGGGAAAGTTCTCATTGAAAAATTACTTCGGGTTACGGAAGTGCGACGGCTCTATTTGTTGGTAAGAACAAAAAAAGGATTAAACCCCAAAGAGAGATTGCAAGATATCTTTAAACACGTGGTAAACAATTGGACTGGAAAGATTGGGATTAATTAATGATTTTTTTGGATTTAAGTTGTTTTCCAGATTGAGACAGGAACGACCGGAAAGTATCAACAAGTGTCAAATAATTACCGGGGATGTCCTGGAAAAAGACTTGGGAATTTCTTTAAGTGACAGGAAGATTATTCAAAATGAAGTGGATTTTATTGTCCATTCTGCTGCTAGTACCAGGTTCGATGACACTATTGAATATGCAGTACGCATGAATACTTTAGGAACCCACTATATGCTGAATTTGGCTAAAGAATGTAGAAAATTACAGGTGAAATTAGTACTTAATTTATTTATTTTTTTTTGCCAGAAATAAAATTAAGCAAACATTTTTATTTCAACATTGCGAAATAAATGTTTCAATATCGAGGCGTTGTATATGTAGATGTCGGCACTTAGAAATTAAAGCTCCTGTCAAGTAGCAGAAGAAAAAAAATTATCATTAATTACAGGTTCTAGCATAGATTGAGTGTACCTCATGTTCGCATATGATTTGCATTTAGGCATTTAGAAATATGTTTCTTAACAAATTTATCTCTTTAAAACAACATGACCAGTGTTTATATTAAATACCTTAAGTATCAGTTATAAGTTCAACTCGACGGTCTAGTAACATCAAATCATGAACTGGTATTCTCGAATTTAACGAGTTGAACAGGGTCTTCTCGGTTTCTCTTCATTTTGAATTGAAAAATCAAAAATAATTTTTAACAAAGGATATGATATGATGAATGATATTCAATTTTATTTTATAAAATTGAATATCACCTTCATTGTACGACTTGACAGTGACTAACAAGTTCACATTAGTTACAACACAAAATAGGGCAACAGGCAAAATTTTTGTTGACACTATAGTCTTTTTTAATTTTTTCTACTAGGAGTTTCCATTGTCATGACAGTTTTCGGAAATAGTGAATTTCAATTGGAATTGGAACACACATTATGGCGAGAAGCCAGCATCTTAAGATAGTCTTCCTTACTATTACTTTTTTTAAATTTGTGAACGAGTATTTGTTTAGAAGTGTTTTAATGCTTTAATGCAATGGCACTTCAAATATACATATTATAGTATATTGTTCTTAACAAAATGCAATGTTTTATTGTCATTTAAATAGTTAATATCAATCATACGGTCCTAACAACTAAATGTTCAGATGACAATGTATTTTTTACAAATATAACGTGCTTCTTGAAAAATCACGTTCACCCAAAATATATGAGCCGTTGAAAGCCAGAGTGGTATAAGTCAAAAAATTAAATTTTGATATAAATGGACGTTAAGTAGTCAACTCAATGGGAAACTGATTAGACATATAAAATATTAGCCATACCTTTTGGTCACGATATAGATTCCTTCATCCCAAATTTGAATTTGTTGTAATCTCAAATTCTCAATTTTTTTACTTATACCACTCTGGCTTTCAATGGCTCATATAAATAATAATTGCGACATATTCAAGAGTCGATCAAGTTGAATGATACGAATTTATTTAAACGGACAACTTAAATACAGTGAAAATTGAAAACAAACTGCTAAATATCAAATAAATGCTCGAACGAGGGAATTGCATAAATGAGAAAACTGTGCTGAAAATGACAATTCAAGAATGTTAAATTTGTGTCATTAGCAATTTTGAAAACAAAAATATGCCGCGCGGCGTAACAACTGATAAAAAAGAACAAGAAATAATCAATGTTCAGTATGCAAGAGAAAAATTAATGAAATATATAGGTGACGAAATAAATACATATATGGAAGTGCACAATTGGAGATACAATAAAGATTTGGAGAGGTCTGGTACCATAGATGTTCATGGTAATAGTTGTGGTCGGTAGCCAACTAACTAAAACGAAAACCATCTAAAAAACAAAAAGATCACAAAAAATCTTATAAAAATCTGCAAGCAGCAATGAAGAACTTCTGTGCGAGAAATTACTTCCATTTGGCACCAAGAGGCAAACCTTAATGTATCCAAGGAATGTTGTTGTCAATGGATCCATAACTCGGGTTATAGCTTTTACAAAATAAAGCTATAACCCGTTTTTGTCTATAAAGGATCTTTATAGACAAAAACTTTAATTCATATAAAAAAATGTATTATTATCTATTTTGTTTACGTACAGGCAGAAGGAAATCCGTTGCTAACGGAATACCAGGGGAAAAACGTTTAGTTTAGGCTGTAAAGAAAGCACTTATTGTTAGACAAGTAATAACTGAGCCAAATTAACTTTTAGTGATGAATTCAAGTTCGAAGTATCCTTTGAGGATAATATTAAACGTATTATATGAACACCAAATGAAGTCTTCCACAAGGATTGCCTAAAGCGAATAGTGAAATTCCTGGAAGACGTTATGGTTTGGGGGTGCATATCGGCAAATGAGTAGGAAAGTCAGAATTTATTTTAATGCATTGAAATATCAAGATATCTTGGAATGAAATTTATTTCCTGCAGGATTAGAACTGTTTCTGGCGATGGAAGTATATTTTTTCACCAGAACAACGCATTCTGCTATACGGCCAGATTCTCCAAAATACGGTAGGGAAATATCGACATTAAAGTTTTGAGCTTGTTGGCAAGCAGTTCCGATTTAAATGTAATAGAAACATTATGATAAAATATGAAAAGATCACTGCGAAACAGTTGCCACAGAATAATTTCTGATTTCTGAGAAAACTCCCAAAGTTTTCGATACTTTCACTCCAGAATTGTGTAAATCTCTGGTTAACAGTAAGTCAAAGGGAATTTGCGCTGTTATAAGAGCCAAAGGGGAAGTTTTATGCTACTAAATTGTCACCAAATTCTACTGTGTCAACATTTATTTGTTAATATATTTTAGTTAGGTTATTCGTACTATTCAACTGGATCGATTCTTGAATATGTCGCAAGTATTATTTGTATATTTTGGATGAATGGCAATATTACTTTCTTCAAAAATTGCGTCATATTTGTGAAGAATACATTGTTGTCCGAACATTTTATTGTTAGGGTTCATATACAGTGTGAATTTTAAAATGGAATAAATTCATTTAAAATTCAGGGGTTTGTTTTTTAGAAAAATTTTGCAATATCCTGTAAAACGGTAACGAAGCATTTGCGGACTTATGTTTATATCAACTTTTAGTCATAGAATAGACCAAAAAATAAACCCCTTCCGTTTGTACTTCACGTTTAGGAATACCCTGTATAAAAGTATTTGAAGGGTACTGAAGCTGCAAAAGTGACGAGAATCGTGACGTGAGTTTGGGATCATTTGAACTCCAGATACGGATTAAGAGTTAAATAGTTTCTTATTGTTAGAAAGAGATTAACGCAAGAATGGTTGCACATCGATCTTTTTGACTCAGCATTTTCTTTATTGGCCCTGATTTTTTGCTATTTATCACTGTTGAAAATGATTTTCTGATAATTTTAATAAAATATTAATAACGTTTGAAAAGTTACCAATGTAGAGTATATGTACAGGGTGGTCCAATTGAACTGCAACTTTTCAGAACGCTGTATTTTTTTATTTAAAATTAGATTTTATTGAACCAAGAGAAAAAAGCGATGTTAAAATGACATGTACAATTTATAGGTAAATTTATTTCGAATTTTCGATATAGTCGCCTTTAGCACGAACAATGGATCTGAGTCGATCGACAAGGGAATCGCAAGCTGTACGAATGAACTCCTACCGAATCTTCATCCATTCACGAAGAAGGGCTTTTTTGAGCACATCAACACTTTGGCATTTTTTTGTACTAACATGCTCAAGAAAGTCCTTCTTCGTGAATGGATGAAGATTCGACAGAGGTGCAACGTCTGACTCCTTAGTGGATCGACTCAAATCCATAGTTCATGCTAAAGGAAACCATATGGGAAATTCGAAATACATTTGTAAATTATGATTGCCTTCCATCATTTTTTTCTCTTTATTCAATAAAATTTCATTTCAAACAAAAAAAAATAGCGTTCTGAAAAGTTGCAGTTCAATTGGATCATCCTGTATATACAAGTCTGGTGAAAAGATTGATGCGCGACCGATTACAGGAGATTTTGTAGTGGAACCATTCTCTCATTAAAGATTTTATCCTGTCAATATTGATCAAAGAGCAAGAATTATAATTCTTGCTAAAAAAAGATAATTATCATTAACTTTTACTTTACAATTTTTTTCATAAAAATCAATAATTTATAATGTTTATAATTAACTATAGCGATAAAAAGAGTAGGTATCTACTTATAGTTTTTCGATCAGGTCAATCGAAACAATTATTTATCTAATAATGTACACGAGAGATTTACGGCAAGTAGACACCAGCCAAGAATTTCGCAGTAACATGCATAAATGGTAAAAGGTACTTTTCACAATAACGTGTAAAAATGATAATATTTAATTTAAACCTTAGTAGGAAATCACAATGGACGTAAGCATAAGAAATACATAATACGTAAAAAAAACGTAAAGTTAAATTCATTATTTTCTATGGGTCGGACCACAATGCTGTTATATTTGCGTTATGTTTATAGAACCACATAAGGCGCCATAAAGGCTACATAAAAAAGTTGTAATTTTTCAACTTTTACGTAGTTTTGATGCAGATTAAATTTTTTTCATGTTTATCGACATTGTTTTATCAGTGAATTAGGCCTTTACGGTGCCTTATGAGGTTTCATGAACATAACGTAAACATAAGTAGAAAACCACAATGGACAATGGGGTAAAAAAATACAATAATATTACGAATATTGTGGACACATTTATGTTTATGTTTAAAATTACGTATTAATTATGATAACGTTTTATGCACTTTTGATGCTTATCCCCATTGTGATCCGGGCCTTATGATTATTTTTAATTATTAAACGTTGATTCAATGCAATTATTCTCTCATTTTATTTCCTATAATGGAAATTTACTAGTCGCCTTTTTACAGTTATTTGTGCACATTTCGACGGCCTTCGCCTTTCCAAAGGAAAAAGTTTTACTGGATAAAGCGTACCCCCCTCCTGCAGATTCTAAGGAGGTTCTTGATATCATTTTGAAAGAAAATTCCACACCAGCAGATCAAAACCTGCTCAATATGTATCAGTAATTACAAAAAAACCTTTTAATCCTACTAAAAAAGGACTCTTTTCCAGGTATTACGGCGATTGTCCGAACACTTACACTTTTTCTAAGGCTTTGGCAGAAGATTTCGTAAACAAAGAAATGGACAATCTTCCTGTAATTATTGTGCGACCTTCAGTTGGTATGAAATTTCTTCCAAAATATTCTTCTCCATTTACTTATCAGTTATTATACAGTTGTACCAACCTATCAAGAACCGTTACCAGGATATTTCAACAATTTACAAAGTCCTATGGGAATTTTTGTGGGAGCCTGTAAAGGAGTTATCAGATCGGTGCATATAGATAGCAAGGCAAATGCAAATATGATTCCTGCTGACAGTGTCATTAATCTCCTACTTGTAACTGCTTGGGATTATGTAGCTAATAAGTCGTATGTCATCTGTTTTTCTTTAATTGATTCAATAATGACCATTTGTAATTAACAGGAATCACCGTTTTTGTAATATGAGTGTTCCTCAAGAAGATTTAATTATAACTTGGGAAAGTTTAGTGGAACATGGCAAGGGCACTGTGAAAACTGTGCCTTTTAATCAGATACTTTGGTATCCCGAAGGAATTATGACCAAATACAAGTTGTGGCACTACATACATGTGTTTCTATTTCAATTAATTCCTGCTATATTTATTGATTTACTATTGCTATGTTTAGGTTATAAACCAATGTGAGTGACAACTAACAAATGAAAGAAGGAATTATTTTTTTATTTCCTTTAGATTGCTTGCCATAAATCAAAGATTGCTCAAGGGACAAGAAATGTTCGATTATTTTACAACTCATAGATGGATTGTCAATGTAAAATATGCCTTGAAATTGAGGACGTATTTAAACGAAGTTGAACGAAAACAATATAATGTACATAACTGTATAGATCGATTTAAATGAAATTTTCTTAAATTTTTAATTTTTAGTTGGACGCTAGAAATGTTAATATTGGAAAGTACATGGAGGATTGCGTGCTTTATGCTCGACGACATATATTTCATGAGACGGACGACAGATTACCAGCTGCAAGAAGAAATATCAAAATGTACGTAATGCGAGTATTTCTTTCAAAACTCAACCTTTCGCATGGTAAAATTAAAGGCACTTGCACAATATAGAATCGCCCACATGCATAAGATTTATGGTTTAATATACAGGGGGATCCATTTGTCATGTACAAACGATTTTCTCATAAATTAATGACTTAAGCAAAAAACTAGTTGCATATAATTTGTTTGATGGTAGGGAGTAGTTCTGTTGAACTGACAATATGAAAAGAAAATGTCTCCTTGAAGGTCACCTCAAGGTTCTTTCAATTTTTTTGAATGGCATTCCTATATTTTTTTGGGCAAAATCGATTCACTAAAAAAATCTAAAACTCATTTGTAGGACTATTTTTTTTATTCGGGTCTTTTTTCTTGGAAATAGCAGATTTTAATAAAAAGTAATACAAATCAAACAATTGCAAAAAAAACAATAAAAAAAAGGTTTTCTAATGAAGTAAATGTTCAAAATGTCTGTCTAGCATATTCAGATTTAAATACATTTTTTAAACATGGCTGTGGACTNAAATAAAAATTCGTTTGAACTCCACCACAACTTTTTTTTTGAAGACTACTTGAATCGAAATTGAACATGCGACTTTTCAAGTTCATTAAAACTGCCCCAATTTTGGGCCTTAATTTACTTATTTTAAGAATACAAATGATTTTTTTGCGGGTTGGATTAACTACCATCTACTAAACGTTCCATTTGGGTATTATGTATTTACACAAATTTTCCGAAATACGTCCATGAAACGTTTTTATCTTCTATCAACATTTTCCTCGATACGGCTTAATATTTACAAAAACTTAACACTTTTAATAGAAATCCTACTCTGTCTGTCACAGCAGTTTATGTTTAAAGAAACATAATTATTTATACAGGGTTTCTTTATTATTTACTACAGAAAGCATTGAAGAATTTTGCTTACAATCAGTTAGTTTGCGGAATTTAGTTTATCGAGACACAAAAAGAAAATATCGCATGAGGGGGTAATTACAATACAACATTGTAGTTTAGATTTACCTACGATTAGAGTAAAATTCATTAAATAGAGCGCCGTCAAAACTGAGGTGTCGTAAAGGGTCGGATACAAGTAAACTACGTACAAAGATTGCACAAGCCTGCGTTTTGGATTTGCCCTATATACCACTTTCCCGCCTGTACGCAGAGATTTTCTTGTGCAAACCCGTTTGCGCAATTAAACTTAAGGGTGTAGCCGGCCCGTAACTCTTTCAAACAAATATCAATAAAAGCTCTGGAGGGCTAAGGTTTTAGAATTAATTTATTATTATTTTGAGATCTTGCGTTGTTGGTCAACAATTTAAATTACCATACAACAAGTTATTGAAACTTGAATGCATTTTGTGGCTCATCGTCTACTTAGAATTTTTTTCTCCGGTATAATTTATGTACCACTGCCCTTGAAGGAGTTAAAGCAGAGTTGCCTCTTACTACAAAATAATATCTTGCGGAATGACACTTAAAAGTCCAATCTCATAATAAAGATATAAAATTTATTACGTTTCTTCCGTCTTATTTATTTAATGAGTTTACGACTTTGACTGAATTGACTGTTTAGTACAGGAAATATTTTATTTAAAACGCGTCAGATGCTATTTAAAATTAATTTACAATCTTTATGTGATTAATAATTTATGTTAAAATGAATTATTAAAATGTTGTATTCTTACATTGAAAGGGGTGCAAATTAAATCGTTGTTTTGTTGTTTTTGATGCTTCAAAGGCCGCTTAATGTAAATTTTAATAGGTTTTTATATTTATTTTTTTATATCTTACAATTGGTCTTATTGAATGTTGATTGCCGTTTCTAGCTTCTTTTCAATCTTTCTTTTACACTAGCTTTATTTTGAATGAAATAACAAACTACATAGTATATTGTAGTATACAGGGTATCTCTAAATGGTCTGTACAAAATTCTACCATAGATTCCTCAAGCGAAAATATGACAATTTAAGCCAACTTACCTTAGTCTAAAAGTTGATACTAACGCAGCTACAGGGTGTCAAATTTGAAAAAATAATTCACATTTTCTTTATTATCTTTCGATCGGATCCAAACCATCGCTGGTGGCGCCCTCTAGAAGATGCACCGAATTCGTCGACAAATTCGAATTTCTTGTCCCAAGAAACCCCTCTACATCAAATTTTATAAAATTCGGTCGAGGCGATCGAAAGATAATAAAGAAAATGTGAATTATTTTTTCAAATTTGACATCCTGTAGCTCCGTTAGTATCAACTTTTGGACTAAGGTAAGTTGGCTTAAATCGTCATATTTTCGCTTCAGGAATCTATAGTAGAATTTTGTACAGACCATTTAGAGATACCCTGTATATAAGCAATATCACTAAAAAAGCTTGTGACGTTACAGACCTTTGAGTCTTTTATCCTTTATTTGGACATTCTAAGTCACTGAATTGTTGAGCACTATCTGTTGAAGTATTACCTCAAAACGTTGTTTTTTTAATATTCATGATGCTTTTGATTAGTTTTGGAGGTGATGTTATGAAATGCCAGTTTTTTTTACATTATTACCGCAAGGTATTTTGTATTAAGAAGCAAAAGTGCTACTTTTCATTTGACGTCAGTTTTGCAAGCGCACTTTGCATAATGCATAACATTATACGAAAAAAACTCCTTTCCTAGTTCAATAATTCTTCATTTTCATCATTAGAATTCTTAATTTTGTATTGTTGCAATACAAACCAGTTGAATGGAGTTACATCCGAACCCCTGTTTAAAATTTTTTAACCATGAGAAATCATCTCGTTGGAATAGATCCTATTCTCTAGAATATGACCTAAATAAACATGAATTAATTACCTCCTTTTAGGGAGTCACAATAATTACTCATAATTGTCTAGTTAATACAGAAAATTGGTTTACACCTAGAAATAATATTCATAAACTGAAGAAACTTCTGTGTGATATACAAGATGTATCGTAACGCAACCGACATAGAGTTGATGCATACAGGAGAGCTCGAAATATAATGATTTGTTGATTATTGTTCCTTTTTAAAGCTAACAGTTGAAGAGATATTGACATCCGCAGTTGGCTTTTAAAAAAAGTATATTTTAAAAAGGGCATCATCATAATGCAACTAAATTTGAAATATGTTATATTTTTATCCACATCTTTAATTGATAGAAACGTGAAATCGATAGATCCTCAATAAAGGTTGAATTAAGGGTAAAGCGTCCCTAAAATAGTAGGGATTTTTTATCCGTAAAGTAACTAACAAACGTAAAGTACCATTTAATAGCATATTTAGTTCAAAAACTTTTATTTCTCTTAAAAATTTATTGAAAAACTTACCATTTTTAAGAAAATCAAGTTTTGTAGAATAGAATCAACTTAAATTTAATGAGATAAAAAGTAGTAAAAAGAATAATCATAATTTGTCCTCTACACGCACCTGTCTTGTGTTGATTACGTTACGACAAACCCTGTATAGATGGCCAAAACCAATCTGATCAGGAATGGAGTATATCTGTCATGTAGGGTAGAGTTGTCTAATTTGAACCGCTATGATAACCGAGGCCTTATAAGGGCTCTGAATTTGCCCTGGAAAAGAAATTCATCTCGTGTATCTTCAAAATAAGATAACGGATTAATTTTTTTAACGGATTCCAAAAAGACTCAGAGCCCTTAGAGGGCCTCGGTTATCGTAGCGATTCAAATTAGACAAGTGTACCTCATATAGTTACTTTTATGTTTTATGGTTGTTAAAGTTGACGTGTTTTCTGTTGTCTCTCCTTTATTAAATTTAGTATTCTGTCTTTCATTGAATTTTTCTACTCTTATCTTTGCATAACTTCATATTTTAATTGGTATCTTTTAAGTTTTTTTAGTAAATGCTAATACTACACCATCAACATCCTTTTGGTGGAGTATTTTTTTTTTTTTTTTCATTTCATTGGTTTCATTTCTATCTTTTTTTCTGTACTTTTGGGAGATTCTTTTTTAAATACTTTGTTCAGAATTGTTTTTAAGTTAAAACACTATACCTTCCATTATATTGTTTTTCAATGCCATCTTCACATTCAAATCTAATCTTTTTAAGGTCTTTTCTTGAGATATGTAAAATTTAGTTTCGTAATCTGTACAAATCCACTTAGTTTGTAGGGACACAAAAGTGTATCAAAGAATAATCCATCTTACGCTGCTAACCAACTTCCCATTAACGGTTTTTTACGGATTAACCACACGGAGTAACGCATGGATTTGTTAAATGCAGTGAACTGTTTAAACTGTTAATATTATCTTATTATACATTAGAACACCCTGTATATTTTTTCTTAGTCATTAAAACTACTTAATATTTTAATTAAAAAGCTATGTCAAGTTAAACTTCTTCGATTACATTATGAGCTTTTTCACTACAATACTTAACTAACTATAACATGTTACGTCCATATCATATATACAGGGGGATATATCTGTAACATATTTCGCTGCTGCTTTTTGCCGCCTATCTATTACCGGATCTTTGGAATCATGTTATATATTTGAAAAACTCTTGATCGAGTTTTTCAGGAAAAATTGAGAAAAGAATCAAATGCAACTGAAATTCATCTTAAATAATAGTAGAACTGGGCTTTGCTAATATCTAAATTTACTATCCAAAAATACATAGTTTCAACTACTCTCTTTGTACTCTTACATGACCTAAAACCCTGTTAAAACACTTGGAGATTACTTGTCTTTAATGCTCTTACCTCTAATGAGAGTCAAAAACTTTTTCCTTACCTTAAATACACTTAATTGAATAAATAAGGGTACTACATATAATCCAATGGTGTACATAATGGTTATGTAAAAATACCATCGACTGAAGGTTACCAGAAAAGTCAAAATCGCCAACAAGCTCATCCAAAAAATGTGAGTTAAATAAGCCCGAGTGATTGTCAAAGATCCTTCTTTACTTAATAATTTGCTTTGAAAGTGAGTAGGGTCGCGTTGCCGAAATTCAGTTATATATCGTTCCTTATATTTCCAAAGATTTTCTAAGAAAATTTTTAAGTTTTCTTGACCTTCCGGCAACACCGCTATTGGATATCTAGAATCAAGATGTTTTCCCATAGGATTTTTCAATGTTTCATTAAAGCTTACTTGACCAAATGAGCAACCACTTTTCCAGGAAACTTGCCTTTGACAAATAACTCTTCCTCATTTTGAGGACATTCGTCTGGATAAATTAGCGTTAAATCGTAAACTGCATCTAGACATTGGTTTTTGCGCATCTCATCAGCGAGATATGCAAATCCAGTAGTTCTTGGATGAAGCACATTCTTGTATTGCTACAAATGTACAATTAATTGTGTTGTTAAATTTAATTGATTGAAATTTGCTTACGGATAGTCCTTTGTTTTTCGCATAACGATCGCTTTTCTCCAGAGTTTTTGATGTTAAATCGGTTCCTTCAGGAAATAATATTAAAGCATGCTTATACTGATTATCTTTAACATATTCTATGTAGTTATCAAATACAGATTTATCATTTTTCCAATTTCTTTTAATGAAAATATACATTGCTAATTGCATGACCCAACCTGAAATAATATTAAGTCTTTAATATTTTAGCAAAAATTAATATAAAAGATTCCTTGACATACCTGCTCCTGGAATGTTTCTAATGGAATTTTTTAAGACAAATTTCGTGCCATACCACCATCTTCCCTCACCTTGAACTGCATGATACATAACCGCCCATAAAAAATTCCAATCAACCCTCGTACGATGATTTGATACAATCAAAGAGATTTCATTCGACTGAATTGGATCTCCCGTTACGTACACTTTACAATTTTGCCGAAATATTAATGTCTGAAAGGAAATGGGGCAAGGTTGTGGTTTATCTTAAAGTTGAACAAAGATATACCTACAGTGACGTAGTATTGCCAAAATGTTACGATTAAGTCCACAAGTTGTCTGTAAAATTTTGGCGTGAACAATTCCAGAATGCTAAGTGGAACGAAGAGTAGATAACCTGAAAAATAATTAGAGTAACGCCTTTTGAAATGGATTTTATGGATGCTTACCAGCAAAGATGGAGCAATTCCAGGACCAAAAATAGATTATGCCTTGAATGTGTTTGATGATATCATTCATTGTTAAAATTTCTTCTCGTTACTTCAAATATTCTATATAAATTAAACAAACCATTTGAATTAACACAAAATGAAACTAAAAACACTTTTATTCGGAACAAACTCCTGGAACACATAAAATCCTGCCGGACTCTCAGAACGAGAGCCGTGCAGTGATATCGAACCAGACCGGATGGAGCTTTATCGATTTTATCCCAGCAGGAGCAGCGGCAGTTGCAGCTGCAGGAGCAACATTCCCTGAAAACCCCAATAGAAGGGTAAGGGTATTTTAAGGATTAGGGAACGAGGCGAGAAGGATCTACCCTCTTTTTCTTGTTTTCTCTACTACTCACCCCAATTAATAAAGGAAAACTAGAATTATTATAACGAAAATGTATTTGAAATACATCACGTCAACAATGGCCATCATGTGTAAATTTACGTACATTCTATATGGTGTAAGGGATAATGGCTGAAAATTATTACAGTAAAAAATGAAACCTTACAACGAGAACTAGGAAGGAAGCCTATTAAGTGATTAGGGAGGTCAAAAATAGTCGTGATAATTAAGACTTTATTATACGCAGTGGTCTAACTAAAGTGACAATAAACATGTAAATATTAACTAAAATTAAGATATTTAGTATTTCTATTGACTTAACTGCTTTTTCTCAAATTGCAGCAAAAATTCTGGAGCTTCGCACTCTAATATACTTTCGTATCGTCAAAGACTAAAATTGCTACAAAAGATTTTATTGAGAACTGCATACATACTTTTACCGAAAATCTCTCGTGCTGTTTAATAGTAATTTTAAAATCCTTGGCTCCCTCTATTGACAAGTACAATAATAATTAAGATATTCTCTGTAAAGGAATCTTCAGGGTTCTCGCACAATTATATTAAGCTGTTAGGAAATTCATGTTCTACCAGATAGAGTAAAACTTAAAATAAGTCGATATAATTAAACTTGCTTTAGTCCATAAATTGATAATAACGGACCTACAGAGTGCTAAAGTTGAAAAAATAAATAACATTTTCTTTAATATGTTTCGATCAGTTTAAGCTAATTTCACGAAATTTTATATCCTGGGGTTTTTTGAGACGAGAAATTCAAATTTATTGACGATTTAGTTGTATCTCCTAGAGGGCGCCACAAATGACAACTAGAATTGCTGAAACTTTTTTATATCACAGAGTATGTCACTTTGGTCTGGAAAAATCCCCTATCCCCTATTTTCCCTATCTTTTTCCCTAAAAGAGTTATATCTTATTGACGTCGCTAGAAGCATTGATTTTTGAGAAAAATGCAACTAAAAGTGATGATGCCTGCAAATTCTCAAAGTGAATCAAAAGCTATTGTTTGGCTTTGCAATTTTGTTTTTTTGCCATTTTCCAAAATAGTACCTATAACCTTTTTTCGTTGTTTTATGTATTTCATTGTTTTTATGGATAAACAATAAGATAGAAAAAGACAATAACAAAATGATAACATTCAAAAAAAAATTAATCAATTAATTTAAATTAGTTCAATTTTAATTAAACATTCTATACTAAGAAGCGAGAAATAAAATCGAATTATTAAAATTTCGATCTTTTGTATGTCGTCAGATTATTAGATACCAATCATATTATTTTAAATTTTCAAATAGCATCCTTATAGGTATCTCAAACGGTTTCCGACATCACCCTAACAGCCCCTTGCTTTGAGACACCCTCTATAAATGCTCAACAGACAATTATATTACAAGATTATGTCCACGATTGAATTTTTTTATTTTATTTTTTTATCGATTAATGGCGAAATTTTTTAATGACATACAATTTTATGCAAATGCATTCGTTGATGAACTTACACGTAAAAAACTGTCGCTTTTCATTAAGTAATTCTGGTTGGTACTTGTTTTAGGGTAAAGAATTAAAGAAAGTAATAGTGAATAATTTTACGAACTAAAAACGATTACTTAGCAATAACGATTCCACGTTTACTGGTAATCGTATGTGTAATTTAATTATAAAATATAATAAAGAATGCCCAAGTCTGCTACAAGATATATTCCAATTTGATTCAAAATTGTGATATTACATAAAATGTAACTAATTAAAACCAATATGCGATTATTTTATTAAAGTGTTACTCATCTAGAAAGCTTTGAAGCTTATGCATTGTCGGTGTCATTTCAATTATTGTCGTTTAAATTTATTTGACTACATCCGAATAAACTATTATTAGTTTTATTGATCATCAATAAAACAGCAATTATTATGAAATCATCATATACGTTTCTTTATAATGAAAATGTTAAACTGGCCAAAGTGGTTTTAAGCTTTCAAGGACAGTTTGAGTACATTTTCAAAAATATCGCAAATTTAACATTTAATAGATAACCTGAAATATCCGTCCCTAATGTGCACATTCAATACAAGATCAAGTGAAAAAGTGAAATATAGGTAGGTAATGTTGAAAAAACGATCCTCGAGGAATTGACGTATGGAAAAACTACTAGGTGGGTTCCAAAAATCTCAAGCTTCAAAGCATGTGATGGTACTACGAGTGCCTTCACTTTCATTACAATGATTGTACTGTAAATTTTTAGTGGATAAAAAAGTAAATGATTTTGTTTTAAAACTATTGCAATTATTTCTTTCCATTTTCATTCTCACGAATAATTACTTGTCTAACCCTCGTAATTAATTATGTCCTTTTTCATAATCCAAAATCTAAAAGGCTATTCTGAGGGAATAAGAAGGCTGAAGAACTATGACGATAATGTTTTTCTTGTTACCACATCGTTTGTGTTCCAAAATGCTCACTGCATCATCTATGTATTTCGTAAACCAAGTAAAATAAGGTATTTTTTTTAAGTTTGAGCAGCCTATGCATTGTTGTTGGATGATTCTTATGAACATTTATTACCATTAAGTGGCTGTGGATAACTTAAAGGTTTTTAATACGTTGGTTGCAAATTATCCTCTATATTTGCGCGTTAAATGTGATGTGGGCATTTGAACATAAGAAGTTCACATGACCACAATATTTCAACTTCTAATATAGATATACAGGCTGAGCCATTTTCCAGCCATTTTCCATCTAAGTTTTGTTACGTTTGCCAGAAACAAATGGAAAAACGCTCGGACCCGTAAATTTTTTATTTTAAGGAGACACATTTCGTTAGTACTTTCATCAGTTGAACTTTCTAGTAGGGGTGTCATTCACCTTCAAAATCTTATATGAAAACACGGGTCGAATGATACTTTGTTTTGAAAAGCATCAAATTCTTCTCGCAATGGCACCATTTTTAAAATTGTATTGATAATTTTTGAAAAGTTACATCATAAAAAATTTAAATATCTTATATTACCATTTTCAGTTCAGTAAATGTTCAAAGTGTCCACTATCAACCTCCACATAACAATGAAGGACCTGTTCAAAATGGTGACGGACATTCTGAAGTATATTTGGTGTTATTACTCTGCATTCGTGTGTAATAACTTTGTCAGATATACAATGCAGGTGATATATTTCAAGTTAAATAGATTTATTTTAAAATTATTCTTTAATCACTATTTCATTCATTTTCTCGAACAACAAAAGAGTTTTTATTTTTTCCATAAAAATGATGCTTCCCACGAAAAAACGACAAGAGAACTTTTTTTTCAAACGACAAATTTAAAAATGATTTTTAATTTGACAAAAACCAGTGGCGCATCATTTTTGTCTTTAAAACCGTCGAAATCAGTACGGATACCACTTTTAAGGCCCCCATACACTGTGGTTTTGCTCGACGAACAAATTAGTTACCACGTCGCGGTTACCATTTGAACTATTTCCCCAAAAATGTCACTACGATATTATCACGACTGAGTTTGTAATGGCCTAATCTTGAATTACGCTTACGGTAAATAAAATGGAATGTGATTAAAATAAAAGGGACATTTATTTATTACTTCCCGGTAAGAAATTTTCAATAATGTTTTTCCCAACCCTTCTTATCATTAAATTTTGTTTCAAAATGGCTCCTAGTCACTTTCTTGAAAGTCACGAATTTACTTCAAAAAGTGATATTTATGTTACGCTTAACATGTATCAATGCACTTCTAAGGACCACTGTATAAATACTGACTATTATGGACTAGAAAATGTATGGTACCATGATCCAAGGACAGAATTTCTTAAGGTTATATTTAATGTTTTGGACTACACTAATAAAATTAGATAATTTATACTAGAACTAAAAAATATGTAATAGATGAAGCAAAGATACTCAGTAGTATTGAAGGTTGGACATCAAAAAACCCTGCTGCAGTGAAAGACAAGCGATTTTCAAAAATAAACATCCATAAAGCTCTTATTTCTTTGTATTCGTAAGAGTTGTATCGAATTTTACTTTGCAAAAGGTAGCAATTCATAATGACATTTGTTACGTGTTGAGATACTTGCTTACAAGTCATTGCAATGACTACAACTGAAATCTAAAAGGAACAGTACATGACAGTTTTTTAAAAATAAATATTTGCATTACTTACTAAAGTAAAAATATTAGTAAATGCCAAGACAAACCATTTATCAATGGGAGTAGTCACATTGGGTATTGGCTCTTTGCGATGATTGTACTCTACTTTTGCTTTGTAATAATGTGTAATTATTAATAAAAAACTTAAACATCTTCCAAAAAACAACCATAACTGAATAACAATTTTATACAGAAATAATCGTTAATTAATTGGTGATTTTCGAATAAAGATATAAACAATCTTTTCAACTCTTTTATTGATCTCATTGAAATGATTTTCTTCTTATGAAGTTCCCTTAAAATTCTAAGCATTTCTAGTAATTTCTGCTCAACTCCAAGTATAACCATTATTGAAAACGTCATTGCACCTACGAATTCATAATATACCCCCATTCCGCTTATTAGTGACAATGTTGTTTTTATAATTGGATTATTATTAAACTTTAAAACACATGCTGTTATGAAAATAATATGGAATATCACGAGAAGCAGTAAATAGAAGTAAACGAATTTTCTGTATTTCTCGTAATCCATTACTTTCTTAGATTCTTTAACAATTTTTAATAATCCATTCCAATGTTGTTTGGGAAAAAATACTTTGGGAATGTAAGCGAATAGTGAGAGATAATTAGAGATGAACCTTATCTGCCACAGATCATTATTGCTTCCAATATTCCATCCAAAGTCATAAGTGAAGGATACATATAATGCAAGGATAAAACCAATAATAAAACATAACATTAGAAGTTTATTTTTTGCATTTAAAAGATATCCTGTGTAATGAGGTATATAGAAGTCGGAATGAGGTAATATTCCCCAAAATTGAGATAACGCAAATATACCACGCACTATTTTATCTTCGAATGGCATTTTATTACCAGTTTATTTTCTTTTGAAGAGCTAAAAAATGTTTAAAAATGAAGTTATTAAGGTAATGGACTGGTTTCTTTCACCGTTTTGTTGTATATTTGTCACACTACATGAACAATTTAGGAAAATAAGCTGTTGGAATTTATAGGTATATTTGTCCAAACAATTTATCGTCCATTATATAATCATTATTATTATTATTATAGGGTGTTCCAGAATGACCTGCAAACATTTTACAGGGCGATTCGCCATTTTATTTTAAGAAAAAAAGTTCCTATAAATATGAGATCCAAAATTTTACTGGGCGAGATATAGGATGTTAAAATAACACAATTCTTCATCTTTTTTTTCATATTTCTCTTGGAAATGACGTCCTTAATCGTTGGCTAAATTTATGAAAGTAATTTCTCTAACACCCTGTGTGCATGTACACGGTGTTCAATAAACATTTACGCAAATTTAGCCAACGATTAAGGACGTCATTTCCAAGAGAAAAGTTCATTACAACATGTATCGAAAACCTAATAGTTTTTGCAGAAAACAATATTTAATTTTGTAATTTTTGACTTTTTGAGGCTCTTTTTCTCAAAAACGAATCGATACATTTAAAATCTAATTAGGCACCTATATGCAGTTTTAAAATACCTTTCAAATGATGTATCACAACATACCCTTTTCCATTTAAGATTTTTAGGGTTGTAGACCCCAGGGGTAGGGGGTCAAAAGTAAGAAGTCATTTCTTACACGAAAAGTTGTCCCCCTCGATGTTACGTTCGACGTGTTTCGGCGATTTTTTAAAAACGTAACACGTTTCGAGATAATAGGGATCCGAAGTTTTCAAATTGACACCCTGTATGT
>JABRWK010000210.1:54516-73873 GCA_013372445.1 Hypothenemus hampei | reverse complement strand
AAATTTTAATGAAAAAAAAATTGTAAGCCACTGATTTTTCTCAAAATAAAAATTGTTTCTGGAATCTTCGTTCAATTTAAAACAAAAAAAGTTCACTTGACTCTTTTTCGTTCGACATACCGTTTTCGAGTTAAAACATGAAAGCCGTTTGAATACACGCTATTTTATAGGGGTATAAAGTGTAATACTAATTTAATTAAGAGGTAAAGTTACTATTGCAGTATACCCATGTAAAATAGCGTGTATTCAAACGGATTTCATGTTTTAACTTGAAAACGGTGTGTCGGACGAAAAAGAGTCAACTGAGTCTTTTTTCTTTTAAATTGAACGAAGATTCCAGAAATAATTTTTATTTTAAGAAAAATCAATGGCGTATCATTTTTTTTCTTTAAAATTTTGCAGCGATATGTCTATCTATGCACGCCACTGGTGGAATTAAAAATAACATTTTTGCATAAAAAGATGTCTTTAAATTACCTGTCCAAACGTGCCGAATGTCATTTAAACATCTCTAATCGTTTAAAAGAAATTAACAAAATTTGAATTTTTTAATCAAATTTTGACACCCTGTAACTTTGTAATGAACAACTTTATTGAAACAATTTTACATTATTTTTTGGCGAGGAATACGTGGTTAAATTCTTGACATTTAAATTCGAACCACCCTGTATATCAAAATTCTGAAAAATAGACTCGAAAATCAGCCAACAAAGAAGACACCTTTAATATGTTTGTTCTCAGTTGTACATATAAAGTATTGATAGTGTATTTTCAAGTAAAATGTTGCCAATTAATTTGATGTGTTATAATAAAGCTATGAAGAAACTAAGTAAAATTTGTAATTAGCTCGAGAAAAATGCAATGGTAGGTCAGCCAAGGTTCAGTTTGATTTAAAAAGGCCTCATTAATTAGTTCTTACTTTTCCTAATTGAATTGAATTTTCACATCAATATTACTCTGCTTGTCAATTTCATATTAATCTTTAGAATGACTGCGTTTACAACTAATTTTACATTTTTAGGGAAACAGATATTTTCTTAATTCTGATCAAGGAAAATAATACAATCGTACCGTATACATAGGTATATATAGCGTTTTATTTAAAATTGATCGAAAATTGTACGCATACAAATACTCAAATACTACATAAAAATACTCCTATCTAACACACAAGATCGTATTTAAATATAAAGTTCATCAAAAAGCCTTGTACTGGACGCCCAGCAAAAAAATCAATAGCACATCTAAGAAATGGTTATAAGTACTTAGTGGATCCTATTAAAAACTTTTTACTATTCATCTAACAGCACTGGCCTTTCCTACTGTCAATAATGAATTAACGCCACCTTAATTACAATTACAAAATATTCCATTTCATTTGTGATTAGTTCCACCTTCCTTTTTGATAGTGTATGCCAACCAACAGGCCAGAACAATCCCCACCACCTAATAAAAAGCAAATAACTATTATTAAAGCAGTAATTGAAAATCAATGGGATTTTCACCTCGACAAAAGCAATTCCAATGCCCACGCCGATCAAGACTTTAGTGTTTGACTCGATTTTTGTTTTTAACTTTTGAAAACATCCTGTACTGTATACGAAATTTCCTAATTGTTTCGTTTCGCAATAATTGTCTGCTTTAACCACATCTTTTTCGGCAGGTCCATCCCAGCAACACGAGTCTGGCCAGGGAGCAGGTGGTATATTCCAGTCGTTGGGTTTTTCGATACCACAACATTTAAACTAAAAATCGAAGGTGTGCGAATTAAAACATCCCATAAGTGTAGCGGAAATCGTTCACGCCTCCGAGTACCTTCTTTTGTAATCTGTCCCAAGCAACATGTTCAGCTGTACTTTCAGTATAATTTGTCATTGCATATTTTAAACTTTTCTTTAACGTATCATCGAAGTCGGCTTTGTAAACTGCAGCTGCAATCCCAACTGCCAATTCTAATATGAAAATGACCAATAGTAATCCTGCAAACTAGAAAACCCATTTAATCATTAGATATATAACACAAAATGTCACTTACAGCTAATAACATTTTATATGATTCTCGAATTGCGCCGAAACATCCTAGGAATGCAATGATGAAAACGATTGTTCCAGCTACAATTAGGACTATTGGGGGGCCTAGGAGATCGCTGGTGGTGAAATGATTGAAATCTGAAACGTCGCTTAATACCAAGCCACCTGCTATGATTATTCCTAGGCCAGAAATCTTTAATAAAAAAATTAATTTTAGTAAATATACATATAGTAATAATTAATTTTGTTAATTTAGCAGAAGACATTTCGACGAAACTCAGAGGAAGTCTTAATTCTTCACACTTTTATTACTTCAGGGTCAAAGGTGTCGTAAATTTATTGAAAAATAAAATTACAAAAAAAGAAAAAAGATGTTATGCTCCGTTTGACCTGATTTCTTTGACAATAAAAGGCCTTATACACAACAAAGGGGTTCCGATATTTAATCGATAAACTATCAAAATAAACAGAAAAAACATAAAACGACCAGAAAATTGGATTTTCCGACCATTATTGTCAGGGTCTATGGCCAATATTAATTCTTTATTAAAGTGTCCGTGAGTCCAATTTCCTCGTTTTTCAATGTGCCACCTTTCTTGTCATTGTTATCACCACTATTATTATTTTCTTACGGATTTTAAACTTCATCTTACCTTATTTCAACAACACTTGATTTGTTTTTATGATAGAAGTGTTCAAGTAAAAGTTAATTGGTTTGTACCGTCTTTAATAGCATTAAAAAGGTTAACAGGGTGTAGGGTAAAATTGTGACACTTTCAATTCGAAGTATGTCTTAAGATCTATGCATACTTATCGTTGTTCTAAATAGAAAAATGTTTAACTCTATTTTTATAAATTTTAGAGAAGAATCAAAAAATGTTTTTATCTTGTGCATTAAAATGGAAATAATTCTATCACTATTTAATATGGTGGAAAACATTTTCAATGGACGCTATAGTCATGGCTTAAGTTGAAGGATTTTATGTCTTATGTTGTAAAATAAGTGTGTTTTCGCACCGTTAAATTTTTGACGAAACAAATAGAATATTTTCGTTCAGCAACTTTTTGAGCTAAAATAGTTGAATTTCGGGTGTATTAAACTCTGAAAATGGATAGTTTGGAAATTTCTTACAGAAAATGCAGAAAAATCATTTTTTCAAACATTTGGAAGTAGGTGATTTTCTACTGAAGACGACGTCATGTAATAATCATATATTCGAAGGAATATTGATATACAGGTTGGTCTAAATTAAGTGTCCACCATTGATCAACTATTTATTGTTAGTATAAAAGATACAAGGTCGATTAAATTAGTAATCTATTAATTAGTATTTTTTCCGCTGATTAAAATAATATAGCCGAAGAAAAATTTTAAACTGCGTTCTCGATTTTATTTTACAAAACGTAGTATTTCTAAATAGAACATTTTCCTACGGATATTGATTACAAATTATTTTCTTTTGACTTCTGTCACCAAAATGTATATAATTTCAATAACTTATGACTGAAACTCTGAATGCTTTTCTGTACCAATTCTCTTATAAGTACGCAGAATTTACATTTTCAACGGATGGCACACCTGCTCGTAACCACAGAGGTACTAGTCAACTTCTAAGTACACAGGCAAAGGAAGACAAACATTAACACTTCAAAGACTGGAATTACAGAAAAGATAAACCAATTAGATGGTAGTATGAAAGAGAGTTCGATTAGTATAAAAACGTGCACAAAGAATTTCTCAAAAAAAAAGTAAACATCTTTTGAAAAAGAAATTAGAGCTTTATCCTGTTATAAAATAAATTGCATAAATAACATAACATCAATATTATTTTTCACTCTAGCGCAACACTATTTAAGAAGCGTTTTATTCAGAAAATAACCGTTATTCTTACAAATATACAGTATGTTCTATTTAAAAATAGTACGTTTTTCAAAATAAATCGGGAACGCAGTTTTCTTTTCTTTTTTTTTTAATTCTGTCATTTTAATCCATGAAAAAAAATACTACTGATTTCCAAATTTAGCCGACATCGTATCTTCAATATTAAATAAGTTATCAATGGTGGAAACTTAATTTGGATCGGTCTGTTTACGCGTATTATAATGGGTTTTGACCATTTATAAAACAACAAAACAATTACATTTTCATAGCAACAAAATATAATATATTAGAAATGTCAATTTAACAAAGACATTTCACTCGTAATTATCGATAAAATTAAATATTGAGTCATACTTGTACGTTAAGGATATACCGGGAAAATGCAGGGCGTCCTTCATATGTTAATAATAGAGTTGCCTATTTTATATGAGGAAAATTTTTGATTTAATATGACTAGAAACCAGGAAGGCTGTTTCAGGGTTATCTCGAAAAAATATCAGTGCAGTCCATTATTTGATAGTATCAGACCATCGAATTGCACTAAAATGTATAGCTGTAATCCTGAATATGTAACATTAATGTGTTCACCATATTGTTCATGTTGATTGGTGTACGATAAAACTTTCTAGGAAATGGATTCTCAAAAAACTGAATACCGATCAGAAACGAGCACGAATGAAAATGTGGCTCTCTAACTGTGCTAAACTTAAAAGCGAACCGACTTTTTTTTATTTTTAGCGAGTTACCAACGTAGATGAAAACTGGGTGCATTTCTAACTACTAAACTGATGAAGTTACGACTAAATTGAAGCAAATGTTGACAATTCGTTTCCCACGAGGACGTAATTAGGGTAGTGAAAAAGTGATTTGCAAATGAGGAGGACTTTTTTCTGTTGTAGACTTAAACTTATTATAAATCCAGTGTTCAAAATTCGTTAAGGGTAGACTACTTATGCTGGTTGTGTGGGGGACTGTGTGAAGACACATTGTATGACGCTGTAGAAAAATCACACCTTAAGGAATCACTGGTGTAACGATGCCTTGGCTTCAAGTGACAGAAAGACGTTAAATGTGAGCAACTCGTAAGGCTGCTTATAAATTTCAGTTCGAAACTTTTGGACCACAATTAAAAACAGCAAAATGTTCTAGAGATTCAAGAATTTAAATGATAGGGAATTTGCAGAGATTCCATTGCTGATTATAAGTTGTATTGTAACGGAAGACTACACAAGGTTATTTCACGTAAATGGTTCATAAAAAATATATGCACTTGCATTTTTTATTTTTCGTGTTCTGCGATTCAGGAAATACGGATAGGATATATTGATCTAAAATAGTTTCAAAGTCATATGACTTCGCATTAGACTAGAAGTTAATGTTAACTTCCTTATTTGAAATTTGTCAGAGATAACAACGATTGTAACCACCCCATTTTGTGAGAACGTATGGACATACAGGATGAGATGATTGAAGGACTTAATTCGATTTTGATATATTTGTTAACCCACTTCGAAGCCAGCACCAATTCTTGGCCACTTTTGCAACGACAACTTGATTCGTTAGTAAAATGTCGTTTGTCTTGACAATAAAGTACTCTATTTTGTTATTTTTCTACCATTGGCTAGATCGTATTTCAACAGAAAACAATTGACGAAATAAAATAAAAGATGCAACAAAAAGTACTACCTTGGACCTTGTTGTTCGTTTATATGTTGCACAAATAATAACTTGTATTTATACATTTTATTTTTCTTTTAATTTTATTTTATTCAATTTAAAGTTATTATTTCGGGGATTATAAAATTTTAAAATTTTGATTTTCTTTTTGACAAAAAATTCTCATTTTCTGTCAAAATTGATAAATCACTTACCGCAAACACCATATTAAAAATAAACAACAGATACTTAATAAAATTCATACCGCAGGTCTCCATTTTTATGTTTTCGAATTAAAAATTACGCGCGCGAAATACCCAAAATAAACTGACAAGTTTCTAGAACGACCACTTCTACCATCCACCAATTTATCTATTTCGTGTGATAAACCATACAATACACATATGCACCACCTCCCACCGCCCTATTTGTCAACAACGTTGCCACGCATGGTCAAAATTAATTTCCTCCATTAGGAAAACCTCCATTTTTCATCCCTGTCGGCAACGTCGCTTAAGTAAAGGAAAACTAGGCTAATTTGCTTAAAAAGCTTGTAGTCCCATGGCATGTGGGGTGGGTTTATTTTTTATGGTCGTAACGTCATGTTAACGATCCTTCGGTGGGCATGGTAAATACGATAGCGGTTTGTCATGGCAACAGTCCATCAATATAAATGAAGGTGACATACTTGCAATGACATTTTTAGAATGACTTCTAGCTTTTCCGGCCTGTGTGTTACAATAATAGGGCAATGAAAATGAAACTAAGTATAATATTAATATTATTTTCCATTTATTTACATATTAAATGTAGCAATAAAATCTTAATAAAGTAATTTGTACAATAAAAAAATACATTTATAATAATGTGTTACAGTCTAGTTTAGCACCCAAACTTATAATCTAAAAAATACTTTAGATCAACGAAAATAATAAAGAGAATGAAGGGAGTGAAGGGGTAACTGTTTTGACTAAAAATCAGTGATCACATTTAAAAGAGAATCGGTTGTATTCCGGCCATTTTTTAATATATTCGGCCCTAAGTTCTAACGTAAACTATGATCTTAATTAACATATGTATATAACATTTTAACTGTGCTGGTTAATGGACGATTATTATTAGGATTAGTTCTTAAATAGTAAAAAAAAAGTATTTGAACACCGTGTTTGGTCAATCATTTGGATGGAATGGCGAAGGCATGATATTTCGAAAACAAAAGACGTCGTCGTTTTCGAAACGTCACGGCCCAACATGATGAATATGTATTGTTTTAAATTAATTAATGGACGTAACGTCGTCTCGTGGTATTCTTAAATTTCAGAGTGCGTGTGTAAATGGTGGCCATTGTGAATTTTAATCACTTCGTCACGACTGGTATCGTACAGAATCGCATTGGATAACCAACACGTTAATAAAATGCCAAATATCTGTAACGAAGAAGAAGAAGAATAAGAATATCAAAACAGAGCAATGGGAGTGGATGCGCAAATTAAGAATTGCATGCGTGCACAAACGAACGTCAGAATTGTCAATTTTGGGTAAGTATGATAATTATGACGTCACTGTTGGGTTGTGGTGGTGGTTGTTGTTAATCAAGTGTGCCTTGTATATATCATATATAATATTTAAAGAAATATTTGGAATACATACATTACATTTAACAAATTAGATTTTTGAAAAGTCGTTTCTATATGGTTTTGTTTTAAAAAATCATATCTAGTATGGTATAATAATTATCATTTAAATAATTAGATAGGTGTCTCGGAACTGTGTGTTTCTGAATGCGCGTGATGCTCATGATGGCCATTGTGAATTTTGATGATTTCGTCATCGTCGTTTTCGATAGTATTGGCTAACCAACACGTTAAAAATATCCCTAGGATCTGTAAAGAAATTTAATTCGTTTCAGATAAACACAAAAAAAGAACATCTACTCGCACTCGCACTCGCACGTTTAGTTAACAGTTAAAAACGTTTCATTAATTTCACAATAGGAAACTTGTTAAAATCGAGTAATCGTCTTTGAATATCTAATAATGTAATTCGTACTAAATCCGAACTCAATTTTAACATGCTTTTCTTGGCAACCCAAAGCATACACACAGAAAACGAATTCGATTAATTATTTTTCGTTTATAACAATTTTTAATTGTCATTTTGACTATTCTTCTTTAACCAGGCCGGCTAACCAACAGGTTAAGAATATCCCAAGAACCTGAAAACAAGCAAACTTTTGGTCAGTAAAAACAATAATGATTTAATTTTTCGTGTTTGTTTTTGTTAATTTTTTTTGTTATAGATCCACCACCACGATACAAATGAATGAACTCAATCTAGAAGGCGAGAATGTTTGGTGACAGTGTCTTGTAAACAATACATGTGTGGATCAAATTCGTGGAAATGGATAACAATAAATAGGGGTCAGTGTTTGAATTTGAGAAAATTTAAAACAATAGAGTCTGTTATTTCCAATGATTGAGTTGATTTTGAATAAATTTCAATTTCCTCTCGATATCTCCAATATGCAAAAGGGAATCAAGATAATTCTTAAATTGTCTCTAATAATTCTTTATTTTGGTATTTCAATATCTCGTTTAATTTCGAATTTTTCTATGAAAACCTAATAATATATGTTATTTTTATAAATTTCAGATACATAAATAGGAACTTAAGCATTTGTGATTGTGTACCTAAATGTACATATACTTTTCAGATGACCTAAGAAACCCCGGTAGGAATTCCTAATTACATCTCAGTTAGACCATTTTTATTTATCATTTAGAGCATTCTGAAGTAGAAAGCTGTCTTCAGTGAAAAAAAAGAAGAGTTTTATGGAGATTTGGTCATAATAATCGCTCTGATAAAAAATCAATATTGAAATTTAAGAACTACTTAAAACGATGAGCTTTTATTGCAATGAAGTCTTCCTAATGAAAGTCTAGTCACAGATCAAATTTCTGCTCAATATCAGTAACTAATAGTGCAAAATTCAAATGTAAATATTTGCTTGGCATCTATTAGGTAACAACATTTAAATTAGACTGTTGTATGCTTGTTTGGCAAAATAAAACATTTAGATCTCCCTGACTTGATAACGTCTTTTGATTGAGAAACATGACTTTTCATACTTTAGTAATTTCTTATTTATTTATTTTTTTTTTTAAGAATGAGTACTATTGAATTGGATCCACGTTATACAACGTTAATTAAATCACTGACAAGACTCTGTATTAAAAAGCAATAACTATAAATACATCAATTACTCATCGAGAAGACATCATACACCATGCCACTAGACTTATATATTTATGTTAGTAAATTTTCTAAATGAATCATTTTTCGTGACGAATGACACTGACCTTTACAAATGATAAGCACACAAAATAAAAATTTTAAGCCACACACAAGTCAACTTCGATTATTTCCGGTACTACAACCTTTGACATGTTAGAATGTCATTTAGCGTCACACTTAAATGGCCTGATGAAAGAATATGACTCATCTATGCTATTATTACTATAAGAAGCATTTTAAATCAAGTTTTTGTTGGTTAGCGTTGATAGTAGAATAATAAAACAATTAACATTGACATTCATATTGCTGTCAATCAAGTCAATTGTTTCTATTTTTATAATTTGGTACTAACCTCAATGAAGGCGATTCCAATGCCTACATACACTAATACTGCCGTACTTTGATGAATTTTTTCTACCAGAGTATCATAGCAGCCTACTTGATGGTATACGGCAGTGTCTCCCCAACAAAATTTATCTAGACAGCAAGAAATTGGACGGATGTTATCGGGCCAGTCTTTAGGACCATCAACACCGCAACATTTGAACTAAACCGATTAATAGTCATTATTGGTTAAAATTATATTAATGGTGCCATGGAATTCTAAAGTACCTGTCGTTGTAAAACGTCCCAGTAGTTCTTGTCACGTCCATCAATGGCATCATAGGCGGTTCCATAAGATCCAGCGCCTCCCGAGCCCTGAAAGAAAATGAACATATTTATAGTTAAAAATTTGCATTAAACGACAATAATTAACTTACTCTGTCTCCTCGTGGGCCGGAATCATAGTAATTTGGTCTGTCGCGAGCGTTGGACAATACATGACGCAATGATTCCGATAGAGACTCTTTGAATGCTACTTTGTAATCAGTTTTGAAAACTGCCGCGCAAATTCCAACTGTCAATTCCATTATGAAGACAGCTAATAGTAACCCGGCAAACTGGAAAATTATTAAAATTCTAATCAGTTAAGGGTGCGAGCCTATTGAAATGAATGCGACCATTATACAGATCGTGTAGGAATTGTGCTAATAGAAGGTGAGTCAATAATTCAAGGTTGTGAAATTGGTCTTTGAATATTTCTAGTCAAGGAAATAATACATACGTGTAGGTAGAAGTAAAAATCTCCTGGCAATGTTGCCATTGTAAGTCATGTTTTTAACGGTGTGCAAATATTTTTAGTAAAACTTGTTTTCTTTCAGTGTTATTTTTAATGTTGATATAGAGATTTTACAAATTCTAACTTTTCAATATGCACGTCGTTGACAGTAGATATTGTTAAGATGAAAAATTCTGAGTAGGCCTTTAGAAGTCAAAATTCCACATAAGTTATAGTAAATTTTAATTTTCGGGTTTGAAATTAAATATTACAATGTCATCAGCCATTCATTTGAGATAAAATGAAAAGTAATTGACGAACAATACTTAAAAGGTTATAGCAATTCTAACTAGAACCAAAATTTTCTTAAACAAAGTACGTATACATGAAACCTCTGCAAGACATGACGTAATTGTTAGCAATTATACCAATTTGGCACTTGGTAGGCCGTGAAAAAATATAAACGAATGTAAAATGTCATAGTAGACTGTATCTCCGTTGTGTTAAAACCGCATTTGTATATTAAAAAACCAAACAATAGACAATCACGAGACCTTAACCCGATTAACAAACGAAGAAAACCCTTCGAGTGGCCGTCCCTGAAACAAATGCTAAATGGTTAGAAAAACAAACGACACCTATTTTGTCCATCAGGAACTTACTATACTACCTGCATATGAAATGTGCAATTGAATTTAGAAACGTAATAATAAAAGTAATAAAATAATTGTTAAGAAAACAACATCAAGGTCAACCGATTATGATTGCATGGAAAACGTGATTTTGTTGCGCACGCGATCAATCATAACAAAAATCTTCAATACGTTGCCGCCATATTTACTAGGTTTTTTTTTGTTGTAAAAAGGCAACACTTCATATTTTTGAAAATTTTTTTATGAAACGTTATTAATTATCGAGTTGACGATATGGGGTTAATTAACATACCGATGACACACATTTATGCGATCAACATTAACAAGGTGTGCTATGACCGATGTTTGGGTCATCATCGTATAAATAGGTGTTCGTTTGTTTTTTCAATTAGCCGGCAACATTTAAAATCCCCTGAAGTAGGTACTCGCCTTCTTAATATTATACGAATGAAAAAGAAACGGATTTATGTTGATAGTTGCACAACAGAGAACGAGGTACCACTTTTACTTTTATTATTAATCTTAGTTGGCTCACCGGGCAAAGGAAAAACAATTTCTTCTCACGTTTCTTCTTTAAATGGGACTTTCTAAAAAACTTTTAATTATATTCAAAGGTGGTGGTACCTACAGTTGTACACGTGTAAACGCACATATACATGTACATAAAATCAAAAATATATAAGAAGTTAAGTTTCAAAGCATATAAGTACTATTTAGGTTAATGTAAAATAATCGATCGGTAATACCGTGAGTAGTACGGCAACGGTGGTTATATTATTACGAAACTCTTATGGCATTTAAATGGTGCCGCGGCAACACCGATGGTTGCTTAACCACTTTACCAACAGGTTTTTAATATACCATAAGCGTTTTGTCTTGAAAATATTTTCTGATGACATCATACACATTCTTGATTATTTGGTACCGCCTCAGGTACTACCAAAAAATTGACTTTGAACGAACTTATTAGTACCGTTAATAACCTAGTCTAACATAAAAAGATACAGACACCCATACAATCTATAATAATAGTTCCTTTATGCGAGCACCAAGTTTCAGGGTACTGCTCTTTATTATGTAAATCTCCTTGGCCTGAAAATTATTGAGATATTCGGGGGTATTGTGGTTACGAGCGAGTCTGCGTGACATATTTTTTAAACTGTGTAGTACCACAGGATTATCTTCAGTTGTTGATGCGTGAAAACAGTTTTAACTGGATTAGATTTTTAAACTTTAGATCATTGATTAAAAGGTGTGGTACTCTTGTACCCACACCCATGTCAAACATAAATAGTATTAATAGTGCGGGTTCACTAGTCCATTTAATTTAATAGAAGGAATGATTCATTGTTAATCATCAATGACAATTGCTGCAATGAAGAATTTTCAATCGGATGCCACTAACGAAGACAGGTGTGTCTATCACGTACACTTTAGAATGTTAAAATCCACATCAGGTGGTACTTCCTCTAACGGTACCATTTTTATTCGGTCAATTGTGTTTTCATTTTTAACTCGTTTACAAAAAAACACGTGTTGCTACTTACGGTCATGAGCAGTTTATACGATTCGCGCATGGCACCTAAGCATCCAACAAAAGCGACTATCGTGACAATGGCACCACCTACGATCATGGCAATGGCCATTTTCACCAAATCGCTTTCGGCGATCCGATTAAAGTCTGCCATTTGGGTCAGGATCAGGGCACCTGCTATTATGATGCCAATTCCAGACAGCTGAAACATAATTAAATGTCAAAAAATTGTCATTTGTTTTGATGTATAATTCGTAATTTATTTATACACGTGTCAATGAAAGTATAAGCGATATTAGAAGAATTCAAAATCGCCACAATTACGCAAAACCAAGTATGAATATCTTCAATACAAATGAGTTTAACTTTATGTATGAGAAGGCCTTGAAGTCACAAAAAACAAATAATCGAATGCACATAAAACGTAGGTACATTTTTTTTTAATTCAATTGTTTTCCCCATTTATGGGAGGTCATAAAAAGTATCCAGTATTTTTTGCTCTTCGTCTAGTTTCCATGATCTTCTTCTGAAAAACAATTGCATGACTCTTTCAACTTATTATTCATGCATGTGTCACAAGAAATGTCGTCGAATTAAAACTAATCAAGTCTTAATTAAATTAAGTACGTGAGTGAATCAGGCCTAGTTCATGTAGGTGTTGTGGGCGCGGTCTACTCCATACACGCTATATGGCAACCTTGCATCGATTGCAATTGTTTTTGTTAACTCGAGTGTAAGCAATAACATTAATTTTTGAGTGGAAAAAATTTTTAAATTAGTTTTTAATTATAAGATTTGTATAAGTTTAAATACCGGATCTCATTAAGTTGAGCCTGTAAGTGTTATGTTCGGCCGGAATAAAAGTGTCCACTTTCAAACCAGAGGCCTCTCTGTATATTATTGCCTTCACTACGTAAATGGGTATTTGATAAACAAACGAAAGTCGACATTTCGCACGAACGATCGGCCGTTACGTCATAAAAACGACTTTTACTAAACACTGTTTTTGGTTCCAAACAACGTTGACACACTTAATTTCTGCTACACACAAATAATAAGCGTTACGAAATTGAATGTTCAATGAATTATTGAAATAGGAATTAATTTCTTAAATGACAATTGACAATTACTACTCACCGTTAAAAATATATTAAAAATAAAAAGGACGGTTTTCATCATTTGCACCCCGACTCCCATTTTGAATTGATTTCGTTTTCAATGCACTTTCGAAAAAACAAACAACAAATTGGTCTTGGTCACTAGTGTGGGTACCGTTGGTACCACTGATGGTGCACGTATTAGTGTATCGATGGTTGCCGTTCGACTGTCGGTGGTATAGTCGAATCCAAGGCCGGAAGAACAGAATAATCTAGCGAATATGGTAGTGGAGGAATAGGTGTGCGACCCGTGTAGAAACCGTATTTCATCTGGAGCTACGCTATTATTAATTCCAGAGGTACTTGCAAAGAAGACGATGGTGGGGAGTTTGGTCAGATTTTTACGAATAATAAATAAATGGTCGTTCACGTATGCGTATTCGTGTCAAATGACCCATGAGTCACCACCACCTTACTAATTCCTTTTTTCATTACGTTACTATTTTAATTATTTCATTGTTTTCCCTTAGGTTGATTCATTATTTCTATTATTTCACGCTCAAGAGTAAGACGTTATTAAGCACAATTCTTTTCTTTGCTGGTGCAGGTATTCTTTTTATAAATAGGTAACTAGCAGAGCCTATATTCAAGAAAAATCAACGTTAAAAACACAATTAAATCTCGTTTCTTTAAATGACATTTATTTTCTTACTTACGTATCTTACATTATCCATGGAAAATGATAAACTTTGGCTTTCTTTAAAGGTCTAAATAAAAACTGAAGACCAAATGGGGGTTGCGAGATGGATGTGATAATTCGTTGAAAGTACAATTTTTATTTAAAAAATAATTGTTTGAACTATACGAGTTTTATGAACTCCATAATCGTCATATAAAAGCAAAATTTAGCCTTTCAATGAATTTGCACGTTTTTCCGCAATTCCTTGTTTCAAATAATAAATGGTTCATACTGTCGATAACCCCATAATAGTAACCCGTTGATATCAATGGGTTCTTTATCCTTGTATTTTGTATATTGCATTTGTTTCCAATCCAACTCTAAAAATCGAACCATTCAACTTTTCAAAAGGTGATTAAATTTTTGTTCTCCGTACAGATGAATAATACACTATATCAAGTTTCATTCCATGAAAAAATCTCAATATAACATTGATATTTCTGACTTATAATAAATCGCGAAAAATAATAAATATCGCTAATTAAAGTTTATCACTGCGTGATTCTCTAAATTACTTTCACTCATTTTTAGGAAGAAAAAAATTCTCACAAGACATAATATGGTCGAACAAGATTCAACTCAGATACACAAAGAAATATAAATAACTTGATAACCGACAGGCAATGTTTTATGTAACATCGCTTTTACATTAGATCATTAAGAAAGAATGCCCTAATACCCTAAACAATTTTGACTGATCTGATTGCTATTTAAATACATATCGAGGGTAAACTAAATGAAGATGTTAATGTTTTAAATTTTCATCCTGACCCGTGGTAATAAAATTACAAGCGGGATGTTACTTTCCAGAACAGTTCATTAAACTTCTCTCAAACTAGTTTCGTGCCCCTGACAGGGTTTTTTAGGCAATAATGATTGAACATTGACCAAAATCCGATTAGAATATTAATAAGAAAAAGCTAAAAATTTACTTAAGGGGACAGACCACTTTCTCGATCGAAAATTTTAATCATTATTAGGGGTCCGCTAAATTAATAAAAAAAATTATTTGCGTCTTTTTTTCTGATATATGGTTTAAGTCTTCAAATATAAGAAAAAATATATACACGAGGTTTTAAATGACTTGTGGTAAGTATTTTTTACAGTTTCATGAAATGTGTTATGAAAATTCTAACCTACTGGCGTGCAGGATTGCGGTCTACTGGAACGTTTAAAACATAAAAATGAAATATGAGGAGAAAAGGTCTGAGTATGGCCCAAGTATAGACCTCGTCCATTTTGTTTGAACAAAAATTTACAAAACAGTGTAGTTCCAAAGTCGGTGGTCTGAAAATTGCATTTTTTTTTGTAAGAAAACCGTAAAAAAGAGGAAAAAATCAATCAATTTTATTTATTCTGATCTAAACTGGAGCTATTATTGCATAGAAGAACATATTAAAAATTCAGACCGATCGGTTAAATATTTTTTAAGTTATCATGCATGCCGATTGCAATAAAATTTTGTTTTCAGAAAAACGCGTTTAAAGTTTTGATAATCGAATTTTCACACATAAATTCTACTTACGTCTAGTCATCTATGCCTTCTTTGTACAATACTTCTTCGGACTCGTCAAACACTTCGTTCTTAAGAGTTTTGTCGTCCCTTGAAAAATAATAACGACCTTTATAAATGGCCGAAATTTCAGCCTGAACGCCGCGCGATTGATTTACTCTTGTCTCTAATCGTCTATAACTTTAAAAGTACTTCGAATTTTCCTATGAAATTTTCAGAGAATATGTTTGAGATATGATAGTTTTTAAAAAATCAATTTTTTTCAACCCGAAAAAGTGGTCAGTCCCTTTAATTGACATTTGAAGCTATTGGTTCAATACATTTTTGTAGGAATATATGAGGAATTCAAAGCAAAAGTGGAACAAGTCCAGATACCTACCTGTACCTTGTATTAAGTTTTTGCTTCCACAGGTATTCTCACGTCAATATAAGCTCATGTGTTATTACAGTCATGAGTTCACGCGAAATTACGTGTGTTCACATGACGTGACAATAATGTTTTTCCACCTTAAATGACGAATTTTGAGGTATATTATTCAAAAGGTAGTTCAAAGCACATATTTTTCAGTATTGTAACAGCTCAAGTCGACATTTGTTCCTTCAAGTACTAGATTGAGCTAATATGTTATTGTTGTGAAATGTTTTTTAGTCTAGTCAGTGCAAGAGTCGACCAAGTCCAGATACATACCTATTGTATAGATGTTTTCCGTTTATTATTGCGCTTTTTAAACATTGTTATTGCTAGGTATAAACATGTCAGTTTATAACAATTTAATTAAATTGTTTAGGTTTTAATTAAAGGGTTCAAAGCTGAAGTGGAACAAGTCCATGCACACATAATTTGAGATATTGGTAGTTTATGTTTTTAGTTAGTAATTAATTTCAAAAATATTTCTATAAATGTTTTGGTATTAATATATTTTAACATAGTTCTAATTTAAATATTGCTATGACGATTAGAAGTTTAGTTTAATTCAATTTAAATTGTTATTATTTTTTTAGCCTAGTATTGGACCTGGTTCAAGTTTGCATAGAAAAAATATAAAATTTTCCACATAAACTGAACTAGAAGTAAATGTTTTATTTAACTGAGTTTAATTTAAATATTGAGGAACCTATTCATCAAAAATGATTTCGTCTTTACTAATTTCGACGTCCTGTCCTCATCAGGTGGACGATGAAAGTGACAAGTTTTTGAAATACGAGTGACACACTGGGGAAATGTAAAGCAACAATTAGTCATTCATGTCATTCCTTTTGGCAAGTATTATGGGGCGTCTAACGGTATAAAGGTATTCTTTTTGGATGTTTCCCAAAAGATAATAATTTGCCTTACATTTCTTCAATGTGTCACTGGTATTCTAACAACTTGTCAGTTCCATTGTCCACCCGATCAGGACAGGAAGTCAAAGTTGGGGAAGAGGAAATAACTTTTGATGAATTAGTTACTCAATATTTAAATTATATTTAGTTTACTTCTAATTCATGTTTCAATAATAGCGATAGACCTCAAAATCTTGTCACTCGCTGCAATTGTTACACGATTCTTTTTCAGTGATATACAGGGTATCTCTGAAATGACTTATATCGTTTTTAATCATAAAATCTGGAACTGAAAAAAGACGATCTGGTCTAATTTAACTTCTAATTCTTTTAAATCAGGTCGGTTTTCGTGATTTTTGGTTTATTCATTTATATAATCAACTAACATAATTTTATGCTGAATGAGTGTGTTTCAAAATATCACGTTTTCAAAAGAAGCGTACATTGGCTGCATAAACGATTGTACCTTTTTTATCAACATGATTATGGTTATCAATTTCTGTCGTTAGATAGCTTATTTCATTTGTATAATTTTTCTCACATGTACGAGTACATTGGCATTCAGCTTTGGCTAGTAACTGAAATCTAGAGATTCTACAAAGATTCTAATCCAAAATACTGAGATTAACAGCTCTCTAATAATGTTCGCAATTTAAATACATACGCATACAAAATTAGCTTGGCAGCCATCTATCAAAGAGGAGATCGCTCTGATCTCTGAAATATCATGACTGATTAAAACACCACCCCAGGACTAAGGAACTACTGACTATCGAGTTTCTAACACAGCTTAAGGGGTATCACCTGGTACCACTCCCTTACCGATTTACGTAGTATCTGTCCTATTTATATCTACTTTATATTACTTGCTTGTTTCAATTTCCCTGATTGATATCAATAATCATGCATAACACCAAATAGAGACAACCCAAATGTGGAGTTTTAACTCAAGCTTACTATACAGTGTTAAGAAAATCTACTTATTGCCTCCCATGAGGCAGATTGTAGGAAGTATCATTTTAATGCTTAAATAACGAATAAAAAATGTATGATTTCATTACAAAAACATAATTTATGATACCCTCTAACCAGCGGATTCGCCTACTTACTTTTATTAGATATTATTTCGTTTGTAAAATGGAAAAATTTTTTTTTCAACATCAATATGTCAGTCACAGATATTTATTTGCACATGTCTATGTAATTAATAGTTGAATTTATTTATTCTTTCTTTTTAAAATGTGTTCGTTTGCTAAAAAAATTAACATGATTTCGATCTATGGATTTTACTAAAGCAACGAACATCAGAGCATCAGAATTTGTTACCATTGGTTTCTAAACGGTCAAATTCCGAATCATCAAAACTTCATGGTCATTGACAAGGAACTTCAGAAAACGGGCAATTTTATTAATTTAAATATTAATTTAAGACAAGAACGTGCGCGAAGAACTGTCAACGTAGAACAGAAAATTTTGCAAAAGATCAAAGATGATCCCATAACGACCGCTGGGGACTCGAACTGGGGGTTGCGAAAAGTACTATAAATAAAGGTTTAAAAGAACAATGTACTCATACTTATCACGTTCAATATGTTAAAGACATTTTGTGAACAGATTTTTTAAATCGTATATACATATGTTTTTCGACCAAAATGATGACTTTTTAATTAATATTTTTATTGCTCTGAAAAACCTCATGTCATCAAGGAAACTCGTTTTCAGTATGTATTCAAAATTAATATTTGGGGAAGGTATTATTAACAATTTTATGCATAGACCAATTGTACTCTTACATAGATTAAACGAAAATGGCTATTTATTTTTTTTCAAAACTCCTTATGAAGTTTACTTAATGAACTTCCTCTACAATTTCGCTCCCAAATGTAGTTCATGCACGATGGGGCCGCACCACATTTTAGCATCAACTGTTGTAGACATTTCAATGAAATATATCTGTAAACAAGAAAATGATGCTCCCGTAAATTGGACACCAGGATTATCCAATCTAATGCCTCTTGTTTTTTTTTGTAGAGTGCTTTGAAATCGAGAGTTTATGCATGTTCTATTACTATAGAAACCGAACTGATACAAAGAATTACAAATACTGCTGATTCTTTTAATAACAACTGCGATATACTATGTAAAGTACAATTTAATTTTTAGAAAAGTTAAGAAACTTATACATATAAGAAAATGGGAAGCACTTCGAACATTTATTATAAAAAATAAATTAATTTTTCTAATTTCACTGTGCTACAAAATTAAGGTTCATAATTTAAAACGGGATAAAATTAACAGAAAATGAAAGTTTAAGGTTCCTTCAACAAAACCCTAAAAGGATTTTTCAAAGTTAGTGCGGGTTTTTTTTATACAGGGTGTCAAAGTTTAAAAAAACAGCAGAGTTGCTAATTTTTAACGTTTAAACGGCTTAAGATTTTTTAGCGAAATTTCGTATATGAGTTTAGCATATTGGTAGGTTTGATATGGATGTCATATTTTATTACAATTTTGTATAAAATAAAGGACAGTCATACCT
>JABRWK010000210.1:28103-51957 GCA_013372445.1 Hypothenemus hampei | reverse complement strand
CATGGGTTTCGAAGCTTAAAAATAAGCATATTTTCCCTATTTTTTTTTTGATATAATAAAAGAATTATTCTGTTTAAACTTTTAAACAACTAGAAGAGCAAAATTTGAAGAATATGTCATAAAATATTCATTTTATAATAATTATTATCTCAGAATTATTCTGAGAAATAACGTCATTAAGTCCTGGTTTCCGAAGATTTTTTGCAAAAAGGTATCCTTGCGGTGGACATGATAACTCATTATAGCTTTATCTGAAATCAAAAAATAAAATATTTTCAGTTAGTAGGTGAATATGGCTTGTGCTTGAACGAAGGATTTAAAAAAAAATTGAAATTTGAATGTTTGGCAGAGTTGTATGCAAACAAGTACTACTTTTGGTAAAATTTACACCACGTATTACCCTGTAAAATAAGTTGTGATCAAAAAAAAAATTCCTTCGTTCAAGCACAAGCCATATTCACCTACTAACTGAAAATATTTTATTTTTTGATTTCAGATAAAGCTATAATGAGTTATCATGTCCACCGCAAGGATACCTTTTTGCAAAAAATCTTCGGAAACCAGGACTTAATGACGTTATTTCTCAGAATAATTCTGAGATAATAATTATTATAAAATGAATATTTTATGACATATTCTTCAAATTTTGCTCTTCTAGTTGTTTAAAAGTTTAAACAGAATAATTCTTTTATTATATCAAAAAAAATAGGGAAAATATGCTTATTTTTAAGCTTCGAAACCCATGTAACCCCTTAAAGCGAAGCATTCCGAGAACTCTTCTAGTTATAATCCGAAGTTAAAATGGAATGTCTCAACAGATTGAGAATTAAAAGTTCTATTTATGCTGAAAATGATATGTGCAAGATTATCAGATCAAAACTTTCTAGGATACTTTTTATGTACCAAAAATGACAAAAAAAAGAGAGATTGAGATTTTAAAAAACGAAGTGAATGTGAGATCTTTAAAAAAGGGATATATTTTCTCAAAAAATTATTACTTTTAACTACATATTAAGGGAATTTTAGAATAGAATAAAGGTACTTTTACACGGGCAACTTTTAGAGTAATTAATTGCTCAACATGAGTCTCTCAGCTGTATGGGGTAATTAATAGAGCAATGTTTTGTAATATATGACAATTATTGCTCCATATCAATGCATGTGAGAAATGTAGCTTGAATTGTTCTCCGTATATCCGCTGTAATCGTCAAGTTTGGAAAATACATTATTACCATATTATCCGTTGCATACATGTATATCACAATTATTAAAGCAAATAATTGCTTTCTGTTGATCCATACAGGGTGTTCTCTAATGTCATGTCAACACAGAAGTGTAATATTCTTTGGCTCATTCTAAGAAAAAATTCCTATTCATATAGGTCCCGTTTTTGATATACAGGGTATCGAAAAACAAATTTTGTTTAGTTTTTTGACAATATCTCATGAACCGTTTGAGATGCAGAAGTCAGCTTTTGTAGACATATTATCAATAATATTAACTACTTTTTGATTGCTAATTCAATTTTTTTGATACGCCAGTGGCGGAGATTTTAGGCTTACGTAAAGTTGATGTACCCTTTATTGTTACGACATCGGATAAATTGGCAATTAAAAAGCACATTTTAAACCGTCAATGTTTTCTACACAAAAAGGTATCATGGTGAAAAACTGTAATGCCTGCCTTTTTCCAGAAAAATGTTATTTTATGATGAAAAACTAAAATATTAGCAACATGATCAAAACAATGTTTCAGTATTTAATTTTTAATTTCATCATCTTTTGGGATATTTAAAATGAATTTTAGGTGTAAATTTAGTACATTGATAGGTACAAAACAAAAAAATCCAAGATTTGTAGATTGACCAGTAGCGTAGGTAAGAGTGCTGCTGGTTTAAATACAGGGTATCTCAAAAACGGTGCCTTTTCGGATTCATGTGAGTAGAACTTTTTTCTTAAAATAATTAAAAAATAATTGCTGTGTTTCTAGACATTATTGGGACGTCAAAAATGCCAAATATTATTGGGAATTGGTCAATTTTAATTGTCTGTGTAAAGGTACCTTAATACTAATAAATTAATACGAATATTAAAAAAAATTGAAAATTTGTGTATAAAATAATAGTAATTGAATCCCTTATGCCAGAAACAACTCAGGTCCTTATAACTTTTCATGCAAAAAAAATATTTTTCTTATTCTTAAGAAATACTTAATCACGTTGGCATATTCATGATTAAAATATTCGTATAACGATATGTCCAATCGTATTTGAATTGCTTTTCATGAAACGACGGAAAAGGTAGGGTCAGGCGGGGTAATTGTAAACAAAATTTTGGAGTTTCATCTACCAAATGATGTTTCAAACAAAAAAAAACCTGAAAGTAGTGTTTTTGGCTTCAGAATATTGTTTCACTCCTGTAGAACGAGTTTATATAAAAAATAAGCTTCGAGAAACATTTTAAGCATCATTTCAACCGTGTTTACAATTACCCCAAGAATTCACATTTACCTTGGAAGCAAAGGGGGTAAATGTAAACAGCGATTATCCACTGTTATACCTATGACATCAAGAGCACATCAATTAATTAACCATTAATAAATGATTAAAGTTAATTAATTAAGAAATATAATAATGAAAGAAAAATATAAATATAAAATATAAACATATAGTATACATATATTGTAAATGAGGCACATTTTCCAAATAATTGTTTAAATAAATCTTAATGTTTTGGCCCAAAGAATATCATGATACTATTTTTGACATTCATTTTCCAAACACCCTGTAGTTTTATATTAATATACAGGGTGTTTGGTACATCGATAGGAAGTTTTTAGTTAAACTACAACACTTCGTACATAGATAAATAGGGTTAACTATATACCAAATGATTTCCTTTATCACCCCTTAAAAATTTTCTATCGCTATACCAAACACTCTGTATATTCTATGTTTTTCATTAAATAATTTCCGTCACTTAATGTTAATCTTTTTTTAGTTTGTTCTTCTGATTTATTCTGCAGTTGATACAATTTCATTTACAATAACCCTGACTCTACAAAACACTGGGATAATTGTAAATATCAAACTAAATTATTATCAAAATTTATCAAATAAAGAATCAATGATATTCCGTTATGTTAATACATTGTTGGATTGAATGAATCGTAAAAACGACTTACCTTTCAATCAATCCTTCAGAAAAATAGAAAATGTGGCACAATAAAACTTTGTTTTTCAAAGTTTAGGGTAGACTGATTTTAACATTAACAGATAACAGTCAGCTAATGGAATGGAAAAGGCATCACTTTAAACCATCCCCCGTGTTTTCCAGTTTCAGTTTTGAGTGTAATTTAATTTCTATCAATTCCGTAGGAGCGCGTAGTTCGTTCATTTACAATTATCCCCTATTTACATTTACTCCGCCTGACCCTACATTTGACAAATTACTGGATAAAATGGGAAAACGTTGAAAATTAGATTGGAAAGTTTCTCAAATAAGCGATTCAAATGTTTATTAATAAATCTGGTATGTACGTTGAATTTTTTTCTGAAAAAATCATTAGTTTTTTTTCATTTTTACCCAAAAACAGTGGTATAGTAGGCCTTAATGAATTTGAACACATTTTTACAGCATAAGTAGTTTTTTTATCGTCTATCTTTTGAGATGTTACGGAATTAATTTGACATGTAAATAAACAGTTAGAATAGTGCTCCGCTTATGACAAACAAAGGTTAAAAAGAGCCATTTTGAGCCTTCTCAACAACGATATAACATTGAATTTTCCATGTAATTTTATAAACATTTGTTTCGAATCGATAAAGTTACTTTAAACAAATTTGTCTAAAGCACATCCCATTGGGTCAAACTATCAGTTTCTTAAGTAAGATTGGGTTTAAATTACATTAACCCATGAAAGTAACGCTGGCAGTATTCTATGAAGTTTTATTTATTGGTGTTTATGCAGGTTCATTATGATTCTATGTATGTAATTATCTTGGAGTTCTTTTTGTTGATTTATGATTGTCATTTTTAATATTTATTTGAAATAAAGATTTTGATAAACTCCGTCCTTCATGGGTTAAATTGGATTTAATAATGGTAGGTTGTTGGAGAAATGAATTCCTCGTTACGATTTTAAATTCAGAATTTAATTCCGTTTAAAAAATACCTCAAGGCATTTTTTAAGCAAATTTGGTCTAATTGAATTTCTACATTGAAGCGACATTGAAGGAACTTTTTGCGACTCGTCACTGATTATTCCGAAAATGGTGTATACGTTAGATCATCTTGTTTATACTGAAATTTTTGTAGTTCTTCCTAATTAAAAGCAACATTTTAAACCTATAAACTTTTAGTCTACCAGTATGGTACAATTATTGCCCCGCAATTAGTTTAGTTATTTTGTAAAAAGACAGATGAATACTTTCCTATTGGTGCTATCGCATATGTGATTTTGTATTAAAAAAAAAAGTAAAGTGAGGATACGATTAAGAATAAAAATTCACAACAAAATTTAAAAACATATAACTTAGAATGTACTAATTTTAGGGCTTGAATTTTCTACTGATCTTAGAACAAAATGTTCATACAAATGTCCTCAATTAAGGCAATAACTTTGTAAATAAAAATAATGTTTTTTGTTTGTTAATTATGTTTATTTAGACGTTTACATTTTTTCCATTAAGTTGTAAGGATAATATTGAATATATTTGGTCTCGTTGCACAAAGCTTTCCATTGTCTTTCTCTAAACATCTGGCAATAAATTATTTACTTCTAGTCGGATATTCTCTTTTAGGGCAGCCAAAAGCTGTGGCTTATTCGTTAACTATAATTATTTTGCGTTCTTGTATATTTTAACAATCTATGTATATCTTGAACTTATTTGTAAAGATTTAGAACGTTAATTGTAAAAATGAAAGCATCTTGTAATAAAGTGATGACTTTAGGCGCCACCTTTTATTAACGTTAGTTCGTAATAGCTTCGTTTTTAAAAGATTTCAAGATACAGGGTGCTCAAATTGTTACATATGCAAATCTGATAAATACCTTAATATAATAATTCTAAGGTAGGACTTCCTTCCCTCAGTTGCGCATGTGGGAGGACTTTATGACATCACTCGTGAGTAAATAAAAAAATTGCCAAATTTGGCATGATCTTTAGTTTCCATGGATTTGAATTTTTTTCAGCTAAAATTAAATAAAAATTCAATTTTTTCTCAACGTTTAAGTGTGTTAATTGTGTTTTTTGTATTTTAAGTTTTTAGTGTTAAATTGTGAAACAATAATGAGGTGTGCAATGTTTACAATTGTCTACATATTTCGGCATTTCAAATAGATATTGATTCATCTATTTAATAATTCATTATTTACACATTTTTTTTCCATTCAAAACTGATTTTATATTGAAAATAAATTCATTTCCAAGTTTTTCGTGATTTTTGCCTATCTCGCCTATGTATTTAAAACGCTATTTACTCATGGATGACGTCATTGCGCAAAATGAGACGTATTTTGGTTTAGCAATGTCTTATCTTAGAATTATTATACCATGGATAAATACAGTAGTGGACAATTTATTGGAGACATTTTATTAATAAAAGTGAATATTAAGATACTATTTTCTGTTGGAAACAACAAAAATCTAGCAAATATTTATACTGAGCAATCATTACAAGCATCATAGAATTCTAGATCTTGATTCAAGTAGTATTCAAAAGTAATAGATGTCAATTTAACTGATAATGCTTCTCATTAGTTAGATATCATTATATGTATATGAGAATGACACGTCTAATTTGCTTTTAAGTAGTTAAGTAATAGTTTGTGATTTTTGTAGGTATATAGATAGATATTACTTTCTTCACAAATCCTTATACGAATAATTTAATGCCGTAAAGTTACAGGTACAACGAAGCTAATTCCTTATGTCCTTTCCTGTATTTAAAAATTTTCTAGTTATTTATTCCTGTGATTTTACCCCATTAGATTATTTTTTATGTGACTATAAGAAGAAATTATTTTATATAAATATCAAATTTTTAACCGCTTGAAGAGGTAAAGTTCTTAAGCTTTTATTTTTATATTATTTACGTCGATGATTATTACATATTTCAATGTTTAACTACTATCGAATTATACATTGACAAACTCCTCCAGTGCCATCACAAAACTCTTTTAAGGGACCGTGAATCTGTACCACAAACACTATTTTTTACTATTGATTAAAAAAATAAATATATGTTTGAGATTTTCCATCTTGCATACGTCCTGTGTTCTAAAATAATAAAAATTGGCATACCTAATTGCTATTTACACAATCCTAAGAAAGAATCATTCGATGTTATTTTTCTAGAACAATTCCTAATAGTACTTGAAATTTGAGGACACATAAGTGAACGTTGTTGGCCTTGATTACAACCAAAGGATAAAGTTACCTACTCATTATTCAATGAGTACATTTTAAATACGTACTTAACAAAAGAAAATCAAAATTTGATCAATGAATGAGTGGTTCAAAGCAAAAGTGGACCAAGTCCAGAAATGACAAATTTAAAGGTACATTATTCAAAAGGTAGTTCAAAGCACATCTTATTTAGTTTTGTAACAGATCAAATCGATACTAGACCCTTTAAACAATACATGGATACTAATATGTTGTTGTTTTCATTATTAATTACACTGTGCTAGTTGCAAAGTCCGTCAAGCGGGGCATTCAGGGGGAAAATACAATGTTTATACGATCGATTTTTATCGATTCAAATTCAATAAATGATCAAACAATGAAAAAAATAACATTTTCTTGGGTCCTTCGAACCAAAAATTATAATTTTAAATATGTCGAAAACAAAAGCTAACTTAAAAAAATAGTTAACACCATTGGATTCAGTGAACTTGAATTAGGTTTTCCCTTTGAGTGCCTCGCTTGATAGAAAAAAAAAGCCTGATTCTAGCACAGTGTTATTAACTAACAACTTTAACTGTCAAAATCTCGAATTACGTTTGCATGGATTTGGTCCAGTTCAACTTTGAACCCCTCAAATAAAGGATATGCAAGGGTGATGCCGGTATCACTTTCATTATTAATTTAGTTTATATCTAACCCAATCTTGTCCTTCTCTAAAATCACAAAAACAAAATTTTATTGGACAAACGATTAAATGTCATTATTTACGTAAGAAAAATTCTTAGGATAATGGAAGACATAAATAAGTGTGTGAAGGTGTTATGTCACATTTTCAATTTTTTGAGTAAATTGACATTAAAGTTTTTACGTAACGTGTAAAGTATATGCGATATGACACATTTAACATATAAAAATTCCCAAGGGACAACGAAATTAGAGGATTTCTTTTAACTGAGGGTTTAGTCTATACATGGGGTACTCAAAAACAGCATTAGATAATTTTTTAGAAAAATGTGACATGACACCTTCTTCCACTTATGTCTTCAATTATCATCATTAACATTTTTGTAATGGGTTATTCAGTGAAAATTTAAATATTAATAATTAAAACGGTTTCCCTAATGAAACGTTAAAAGAATTGTAACTTACAATTAGTAGATATAGGACGGCCATTAGAAAAAGAAACACAGTCATTTTAGTATCCTTAAAGTCCTTCTACGTAAGGAAATGCTCGGACAAGTCGATTTATATTGTTAGGGGAACTTTTTTATTTGGTATCTCCGACTCCAATTTCGAAGAGTAAGATCAACTCTTAAAACTTTAAATGGAAATGGTTGTGAAGTGATCCGTTATTTCAAAATCATTGAAATTATCTATACACTGAACATAATTTTTTAAGTTTCAGTGGATAGTAGTGTAGAAATCAGGCCTTATAAGAAAACTTTTAAAGTAAATATTATACGGTGTTCCAAGAATACATGTCCAAAATGGTAGTATGATATTCTTTGAGTCAAAACATTACCATTTGGCTCAATAATCGTTTGAAAAACATCGTTTATTTGGACGCTATTGATGGTCAAAGTCTTTGAAAAAAAACTTCGAAGCTGCATTCTTCGCTGCAAATTACATTGTCCGTCTTAACTTTTCAAAATCATGTTTCAGGAGATTGCACTCCTGTTGAGCCCGACGATGTATTTTTTCTTCGTTGTCCATGGGAGTCATACTCTTTGCCCTTCAATACACCACATAAAAAAATCCATAGAGGGTCGAATTAAGATACTTGATCAGCTGTTTCACTGGAACATCTCTCCCTCTTTTCCCAATCCATTTTTGTGGAAATGCATGATGCGGAAATTATTAAAAAAAGTTAGATAGATATTACATACCCAATTTATTTGAATTACAATGAAACGCTCGAGAAAAGAAACATTTTTTCTATGTAAAATGGTACCCATACGAGAAATTTCCAAAGAATCAAAAACATGGTTCAGAGCCAGTGTAGTATAGTTAGGAAAAAGTCAATTTGATATAAGCGCCTAATAAAATAAATTCTTTATAGGTCCTCATTTTCCAAACAACCTTGAGGATGATCATAATGATAGTGAAATAAAGAAAGAAAATAGTTAAATACATTAACAGCCAAAAAAAATTGTATATAACCTGGAATATGTCAAAATAATATGGCATCCAAGAGTGACATAACAACGATCTAATAGAACAAAGTGGTAAAACGAATAGAAAATACAGACGTTTACCATTATTGAAATACCTGAGGAGAAACATTTGCAAACTTCTGAGAAACTAGACGCAGAAGTCAAAAGCCCAAAAAGAAGGCGAAATGGGACAAATCCAAATTAAAAAACGGACGAAAGGCAAGAAGTTTATACATCTTTGGAAGGAATTGCAACGAAGATAGTACCTATTTAAAAGATAATTTTACACTTACAATTTTTACAGCATGAATATACCATTTATAATTCAACGTTTAAAAACGCATTACGCATAAAACATTTAATCGAAAATATATTGTGCGAGATATCTTCTGGCAACTATAATCAACCATAACTATAAGTCACGTCAGTTTAACATATCAACAACATTGTTGTTGTCATAATCAATGACGGCTGATGATCTTTAACTGTCATTGATGAACTGAGCTAAGTACTAATATAGCAAGTGATCCAGGACACATTCGAGAGCTAACGAATCATGATGATATTCTTTATAATGCTTTAACATTTATTATTTAGTTTGAAGTAGTATAATATTTCCGTTTCTTAAATTTTCAGAAAAATCTCTGTCTTTTGATTGTTGAATAAAATTTTTATTAGTATTTGTTAAAACTTATTATTAAACACTTAGCTGGACTTAATCGCGAAGAACCCATACAAAAATATCATGGACCTCTGCTACAATTAACAGAATTCCTTATTTAGAGATTCCAAATAAATGTATAAAAGAAATATATGTTACGATTAGCTGGCTAGTATACAGGATGATTCAGAATTGTTGTACCTGTAGCTGCTAACTGTAGCTTCCTGTGACCGAAATAAGAAAAAAGTTTATCTAAACATATGTCCAACTGCCCTTTACTTTCGAGATACAGAGTGTTAAAGGGGCGATGGTACCCTTACTTCCGCCACTGGTTGATTTGCAAAGTTTAGAATTTTTTGGTTTTATATTCATTGATATACCTACTATACTTGCACACAAAACTTGTTTAAAATATTCCAAGAGATTATGAAAAGAAAATTAAATTTTTTTTACATGGACTGTAAAAATGCAATTAATCAAAAAAATATGTTTTATGTCCAAAACTACTTGAAATACAACAAATTAAAAAGAGACCAAACATGTGGAGAACACATTGGCGCATATGATGAACTACTTTAAACGAAATATTATACCGAGTGTTACATTTTTTTGTGACTAAAAAGTACCTATGACTCTCATATCTCCGCCACTGGTGAATGATTAAAGCTAGTAATTTTTCTTAATTAAACCTACCAATATTCTAAACTCAGGTACGAAATTTGGTTAAAAAATCTTAAACCGTTTGGAAGATAAAAAACAAAAACTATTTTTTTCTCAAACTTTAACACCCTGTATCTCGAAAATAAAGAGCAATTGGATATATGTTTATATAAACTTTTTTTCTTATTTCAGTTGCAGGAAGCTACAGTTAACAGTTGGCACAACAATTCTGAATCACCCTGTATAAGTTAACTAAACTGATGGCTATTTTGATAGAAAACCTATTTCCGACTACGATAGCTGCTAGTTTATAGACTAACCCATCATATTGGTTAATTTACCTAAAACTGTTATTTTACCTTACTTTTAACCCGATTACAGGCAAGTTAAGGTAAAATTTATCTCGTAATGTTTTATGGTAAATAAGTTAATAATTAATAATTGGCTGCTAATTTATAGTCGAACTTAAACTATTTACACGTAAGGTAAATTAAGATAAGATGTGGCTGGTTATTTATTAACTATTAACTTATTTACCATAAAATATTACCAGATAAATTTTACCTTAACTTACCTTGCACATAAATAGGGCTAAAAGTAAGGTAAAGTAAGAATTTTCAGTAAATTAATCAGTTCGATTGGTTAGTCTACATATAAACTAGCAACTATTTTAGTAGAATGGCCATTTACCATTAAAATAACCAGATGTTTAGATAGTTTGTATACTAATCAAGTAGTTTATAAACTAGTCAAGTAAACACTTTAACCGTAACATATGAATCTCTTGCTGCAAGAAATCGAATAGACATTCTAATAAAGTTATACCGATCCTATAACTCGCATCTTTCTTTTAAATTTAAGTCCTAATTTTGCATAGTAACCATTCCACATCAGTATTAGGTACTTATTCGACAAAAGTTTATTAATCATCATTATTTAATGTACTCATTAGACATATGGCATCATGCGTCTTTCTAAGAAACTAGGTCTATTTCAACATTTATAAACTCTTTTTTTCTCTTTTTTTTTTTCAAAACAATAATAATTGCGGCTACTACTGTCTGTAAATCAACTTCAAACAATAATTATTATTGCTCGATAAGTTAAATTATTGCTATAGAAATTATTATTATTGTCATTGTTAATGTTGTAAAAAACGTCATTTTTGCACTCATAAAAAAGTTAAAGAAAATAATAATTTGATTATTATTTAACGTCGATCTCACTATAATAAACTGTAGTAGAAGAGCAAACAGTTTCCCTATTGTATGAAAATATTTCAATTCTCATACACTGATGTAGATGGAATGTGTCTTGTTGTAAATGAGTTTGTTTGATTATAGATTTTGTTTTAATTTCTGTTTCCTTAAATAGGTCACGAGAACCAGCAATCAAATTTTCCTTTGTTTCTTTGGTATGAACGTATTTTTGTGTCAGCTGTTTTGGCCACTCTATTGTTTTTGAATGATAAAAGAGTCGGCTGCTGTGTTGTGCTATATTGCATAATGATAATTAAATCAACAGCGATGAAACACTACATATACCGTTAAGATTGTATTTGAATATTAATTGAAATCTGCTTTGAACCTGTTGTTCAATTTCCTTTTTATTAGATTTTAAGAAAACGCAACTCTTAAGATCGATTTACACACAATCGTGAAGTGACAATGACGTGACCGGTCCGTGCTAGCACAAAATATTATTCTTAACACTTGAATTGGAGTATTCCCACTTGTCTGACACGGCAACGACACAGCGCTGTTAATGATCTAGCCGTCACCGATATTAAAAGAAATTAGCCTTTGACAATATTTTTATTATAGTATTTGTTATATTTTTATTTGTTTTTAAATATATATACAAATATACATATATTTATAAAAAAAATAAAAAATATTTTTAATAAGTTTGATCGGTGTAAGCACAGACCGGGCACGTCATTGTTACTTCACAGTTGTATGTAAATTGACTTTTATTTAGGCGTTAACTTTTTCATTTAAATTAAAATTTTTCACGTAAAATGTTTCATTTTATTTCAATTTTTAATATTTCCAATATCAGTAATCTCTGTAATCCAACTCCTCATCCAACTATTTAATACCATAGATGTTTTTGATCATAATTTTCACACTTCAATCTGGCTACTTAGACCAATCAATAGTTCGGTTCAACTTGAATACATGTGATATTATTCATCAAAGGTAGATAGATGGTAATTGAACTCGTTGACACTTGAAAAACACATTGTAAATAACATTAAGCGGCAATATGTAGACTTCGAGTCAGTATTTTGAGGTCGTTTGTCCTTAAAGTTTTACAATTATCAAACACCTCTGCTATCATTTTTACAACAGAAATCCCTAATTTTTTCAAGATATGTAATATATATGTGATTCATAATAGATACATATTAGAATTTAGATATAGATAATATGTATCTCGAAATAGATACTTATAAATGCCATTATAATATGTACATATGCATATACCTGGGTATTTATAAGTACCTATTTATATATATAAGTATTTATACTTCTAATACGCAAACCTTTACTCTTTGTTACAAACTGAACAAAATCTAATTATACGGAACAAAGCCAGTACTTATTAAATATCACAGGTAGGAATTCGACAGGTAAGTCCACTAATATTAATTTTATCTTTACCTTTAAACTTTGGTACCGACCTTAGTATTAATATATATATTTTACGATTGATACTGCGTGAACAAAAGTAATATAAAATATTATCTCAACAAAATTGGTTCAAAGTACTTTTATTATTGGGCTGACGAACTACCGAAATTTTCTCTTTGATTATATTTAGTTTTATTCCAACGGGTAACACGTAGATACACTAAATATGGATGATATAAAATTACAGTGGAGTGATTTGTGCAAAGACTATAAACAATTGGAAGTTTTACATCAAAATTATTTGAAAACATTAAAGCAGCTCGAAGACCAACAACAACGCTGTCTAAGCCAAATTAAACATCAACGGTACGGATTAAACTCTATCAATAGTGCCTTGAAAAAATATGACAAAGGTAATGAACAATTTAAGAAAGAAATAAAAGAAGAAAGTGCGAAACGGGAAGCCCAGTTGCAATTAATTGAAGACACACTTCCTCGTCAGGGTGGATGGTACTTGAAGGTCATCCTCGGACAAATCAACGTGGGATTCCTTAGTGAAGATGCTAAATTTCAATACAAGGACGCTTATGAGAAATTCAAGTTAATTTGCATAATTATAGCGTCTGTGTTAGTCATTATGAATATAACAGTGAACGTGCGGTTTCTTCAAAAATTGTACTTGTTCTTCCTTGTGTGGTACTATTGTACTTTAACGATAAGGGAATCAATTTTAAGGGCTAATGGTTCGAAAATTAAAACGTGGTGGCGCATCCATCACGCCTTAACAGTTCTGGCCTCCTTTGTCCTATTAGTTTGGCCGGAAAATACTGCTTGGGACGACTTCAAAAGCGAATTCTTCCGCTACAATTTGTATAATTGTCTTGTACAGTATTTACAATTTAATTACCAAAGGGGAGCTTTGTATAGACTTAGAGCGCTGGGCATGCAAGACAACATGACGATAACGTTCGAAGGATTCCAGCACTGGATGTGGAGGGGATTGGCGTTTTTATTTCCATTTTTATTTATTTCCTATTTGTACCAATTAGTCAATGCCTACTTGCTATTTGATATGTTTAGATACCATAAGGAAGCCACATGGCACGTTATGGTCACTGCCGGTTTTATGTTTGTGTTTTTCCTTGGGAATACCATAACCACATTATTGGTCATTCCTGCAAAATTGAAAAAGGAAATGATGATTAAATATAAAGTAATGGCGGAGCATTTATATAATAAAATGTCTATAACTAAAAGCAATTCTAAAAATAATATTTTAAATTCTAAATAATTGTTTTTAGTTATTAATACTTTAAGATACTCTGTGATAATTAATTAACCCTTTGATATTGAATTTACTGAACTAATTAAAGAAAAACAATAACTATTGCATTTCAATTTTTAAAGCTCATTTAGACAGATGGATAGTTTCTAATACTTGGCAATTTCCAGTTTATCATTGAAAAGTTTAAAAACATAAATCGATAAAACTTTAATGACATAGTTACCTTTCTTAACCTAGTCAACCAGGGAAATGGATTAGAAAGGCTTAATTTTCCTTAAAATGTTTTACTGCTCTTTTTTGTATTTCTGTACCCACAATAAAAGATTGNGTGTATTTGACAAGTGTTAAGGTGACAGGTGCACAGTACGCTTATGTAGAGGAGCTCGGCACATGCTTTTTTCGCTCAACTTCAAACTTGAATATCTCAATGAAAAAAAATTGTATAATAAAAAGCGACAATGCATTTTAAAGGTGAAGAGTTGCACTATACAGAGCACTCATCAAAATTAATTAAAAAAATGTTGTCACTGAAATACAAGCTCTTGAAAGCGGTCAAGAACTACATTTCTTGAAAGTTTAGATGTAAATATCTAAAAATTCTGACGTGCTAGAGCAATTCTGAGGCCGGATTTGGGTTCAGCATTGCAAATTCTATAAGAAATACCTATTTTCATTTGAAAGGGGAAAAAAGTATTTATTTTGCAGGCCTGTGTTATTGAAAAAACATTGCTCAAATTGAGACTCGGTTACGCTTCACAGGAAACATCACAGTTAGTAATGCTGTTGAAACAAATTAATACAACAATATCTTTTCTTACCAAAAATAAATTTAGTTTAATAAAAATTATATAAATAATACAGCACACTACGGTGTACAGTAACTAAACTACGGATCTAAATAATAACCAAGGACACCTGCGCGATACAGTCGACTTGATATGAATTTTAATCCGATTATTCTGATGAACCGAACAACTCATGTCCTAGAAAAACCATGAACAATTGTCTTACCTCGATCGCCAATTTAAATTAAAATGAGTTTGGGCTAGTGAAACTTATGATACTGATGCTGAAAGGATAATCTTATCAACTATTTAAGCATACCTTCTTTTATAATTTCGTCATTCAGACAAGTATGACCTACTTGATCATTATTACGCATACTCAATATTGTTAAACAATGAAATGCACACAGGGCCGTCCTAAGAATTTTGACAACCGTGGGCTTAAAAAAATAAAATACCACACTTGCAATTAGTTAAATACAATTTGGATTCGCAATGGTTGCAAATTGAAAAAAAAAGAGTAACCGTGACGCGTAGTTGACATGTGATCAACGTTGTCGCCTCAAAAATCTGGTGAGCCAAGGCTGTGGCCCATTTAACCCTATGGTAAAGATGGGACTATTGAAAAAACAAACTTTCTTGTTACTAGATCATGAGCTAACTTGTACCGGGTGGTCCATTAATAATGGTAATCGGCGATATCTCAGGAACCGGCAACGCTAGAGTTTCGCGGAAACAAATTTTATTATAAATATGGCCATGAGAAAATGCTGGAAATTATTTTTAAGTTTCTGCGATGACCGTAAGAAATAATAAAAAATTTTCCGCGAAACTCTAGCGTTGCCGGTTCCTGAGATATCGCCGATTACCATTATTAATGGACCACCCGGTACATAGAATACTCCCTTTCATATACATTTAATAATTACATCTAATACATTACAAACATGTTAGCATAATATTAATTTTAATTACTCCGGTTGAAATACATAACTAACATTCCCTACCCAATATATTGCTTGCTACCAGCACGAAAAATAAATCGTCTTGCTATTCAGTAGCATGCTATTTTAAAAGCATGCTGTTTGAATAAAGAAAAACATTATTTTAAAATACAGGGCGATCTATCAAAAACTGTCCACCTAAGTTTGCTTGCGTTTGCAAAAAAAAAAATGGAAAAATGCCAGGACATGTATTTACTAGCGGGGGTGTCACTCACCCTTAAAATTTTAAACTGTATTTTAAAGATCATTGAATTCTCTTTCCAGCGATACCTACATTGTACAAATGGGATTGATATTTTTTGAGAAATGACGTCGTAAAAAATTTTGACATCTTACCATTTTTAGTCCAGTATATGTTTAAAGTGCTCACCACCAACCTCTACACAGGAATTAAGGACCTATTCAAAATTGTATTGAACATTCTGAAGTATTTCTGAAATTGTTTGTCTAAATTCGTATATAATTCGCTAGCGCCAATCTTCTAAGGAATTTGGCCAATCATAAAAAAAAACAAACAGCACCAGAAATACTTTTTATTATTATATGAAGGTTGGTAGTGAGCATTTTGAAAAAAAAATTCGATCTAATGTGAAAAATGTAGGTGTCGTTGAAAAGAGAATTTAATGCTCTTCAAAACAAGATATCATTTAACCGCTATTTCCATTTAAGATTTTGAAAGTGAGTGATATCCCCTCTAGGGAGTATAAGTTGAATTGATAAAAATATCAACAAAATACGTCGCCATAAAATAAAAAATTGACCGATCCGAGCGTTTTTCTTATCTTTATTTGCAAACGGAAGAAAACTTAGGTGGACAGTTTTCGATAGGCCTCCCTGTATGCACACCTGCTAGTAATATGGTAGTATAGTTAGCAGCGGCGCAAAAGTAGCATGCATTAATTTCCACCTTTAGATAAAAACAAATAAGTGAGTTATGCAAGGATGATTTGCATAAAAATTAAATTTCCTATTCCTTCTTAGTGATACTTTTAGATTTTTTTAAACAATATTTTAGTTCAAATGTCAAATTTTTAGTCAATAATTATTTAATTACTTCATCACTAATATATTTATTTCGATTGTAATTGTTTAACCTCATAAGTGGCTGTTACAAAATGATAAAACTCTTGTTTTTTTCTAATCGGTCGACACGTTTTTTTTTCTGACGCAAACTGACAAACTAAACAATCAAAGGTGAACTGATTTTTGTTCTCTTGGTTTTCCACTTCAACAAATCAGTATTAACGATTAAAGCGTTTTGACGAAATTTGAACAGTATTAAGAGTTGCAGAAAACTAGATTTATTTAATTAACAAAAATACAGGGTCCGCCAGTGAAATGGGAAAATTTGAAGTGCCCAATTTTTTCAGAAAACATTTGTTATTAAAATTTTTTCATACAGGTTTGAGTAGAGGGTAGTATGCCATTTTATGTTTTAAAAATAACGTCGCTCAAGTGAGGGCCATTTCTTTGTAAACACTCTTCTAACTTAGATTGAAAATTTTCCATAACTTGACGAAGCTGAACAGGTTGAATTCGCTTAATTTCTTGTCTGATGTTTATAGCTAATTTCAGTATGGTTTGCGGTCTATTAATGTAAACACTGCTCTTCAGAATCTTGTGGACCACAACATGTCACTATGTTTGTATAAATTCATCTGGAAAAAGTTTCCTTAAAGCTGTCAGAGACACACGAGCAATATGACTTATAGCCCCATCTTACTGGAAAAAATTAATGCCATATCGAAATTAGCAATAAACATCAGACAAGAAATTGAGGGAATTCAACATGTCCTGCTTCGTCAAGTAATGGAAAATTTTCAATCTACGTTAGAAGAGTGTTTACAAAGAAATGGCCCTCACTTGAAAAGCGTTATTTTTAAAACATAAAATGGCATAAATATTTTCCTCTACTCAAACCTGTATCAAAAAATTTTGATGAAAAAATTTTTTTGAAAAAATTGGACAGTTCAAATTTTCCCATTTCACTGGTGGACCCTGTATAATGTTATATTCCTGTTGCAAGTCTTAAAAATGGTACATATTTCTGCAGGCTTGATGTATAAATATTGGAAGTAAATAGTAATTATACTTTTAATTATCATATCTACATACTTTATTCTAAAAATAGTTAAATGATCGTCGATTTAATAGACACACAGATTTGAAAAAATACGTGTAATGTAGAAAAACAATTGAACAAATTAGGATTAGTGGAAAACAGTTGAAGGGTATCCGGTTTAAACAGACTAAATGTTATTTGTAAAATCGTTAAAATCAAACATGTTTTTAAGCGTATGTATTTAAACTGCAGCTATGCAGACCACTTTTTGTTCATTTTTCTAAAAAGTGATTTTTACACTGAGACCACAAGTCCATTAGCTTTACCGGTTAGAACAATATTAAAAAATAAAATAGAACACGCCATTTTAACAATTGGCCTATTTGAATCTATTGTCTTTCGTTGGTAAAATATAGGATGGGTAGTAAAGGATACTGTAAAGGACGTTAAAGGAGGTCATTCTGAATCGATTATCAAAGAGTAGTATTAAACGAAATATCACCGTTGTTAGAACAGTTTGCCTAATCTAAGTAGAACAAAGGAATTGCGACTATAAATCCTACTATCTACATGCCATTTTTATACCAGAGGTTTTAGTTGCTTTCATAAGATAACCGCTTAATTAAATTTCCTCAAGTGATTCATTTTTTTATTTCTTCTCAGTATTCTTCATTATCTACCAATTATCCTGTATAATTCGAAAAGCAATGTAGAGCAGCAAGAATCATTTGGATAGGAATCATAAGGAGAATTGTTGTAAGTTTTTGTTCTTGCAGAAAATTAAGTGACACAATCCAGGACGACAAAAACCCAATAATTATTAATTCTACAAAACAATAATTGAATTGACGAGTGGATGAATACTGGGTGTTTAGTAGATGGTATGACGGAATGTTTTAGGTGACAGGGAAAGTCATTTGGAACTGATTTAAGCTAATTTGCCTCTATACAAAACTCCGCGGTTTTCAGTTTAAACAAAATAAACTAGTCACAAAAATTAAAGAGGATAAAATTCTCTAAAAGAACCCTATATTGAAACCACTGAAAAAAATTTCTTGAAGTCCATGGACTTCTCGAAAGACAAGCAATAATTTGAAAAAAAGTGTCTTCCAGTGGCTCTCTTCTGATTACTGCAAAGCCATTGGTGCTAAAGATTTTTGGACTCAAGACATGAAAACTAGAGACCTAGGGCTTCAATTTGCTTTTTTGGAATCTGCCTTACGATTATTTTTCATCAAGTTACAGACCTTTGAAAAACATCCAATAATTTAGAATTTTTTTAATATGCTTTAATTTTTGTAACTAGTTTATTTAACAAATGATAAAAAATAAATTATAGATTTTTATTCAAATCACCATCCCACAAAAAAGGCCATACATTTAGGTATGTTACAGAATAAATTTAAGCTGATGGCACTATTAAAAATAAGGTTATTAAATGAAGATTAAAGATTAAATTTCGAAAAATCACAAAAAAAACGTAGGGTTTCTCATAGAAATATGTAAATTCGGTTCCAAATGACTTCCCCTTACATCCAAAAAAATTCCATTAAATCGTCTACCAAACAACCTGTATATTATATAAGAAATCTATTATTTCGGAAAAAAATACTTTGTAGTCTTTTTTTGTCAACCAAAAGTTAAGTTTCAACAATCAATTATTTTAAAAAATACTATTTATGCAAAGAATAACACTAAAACTATTTGTAAGAATGATGTTTTCAAATGTCTTAATTACAATTTTACTTCTACCTACAGGGTGTCCACTCATGGGTGGAACATTTTTTAATAGTAGATAGTACTCGGTTAATGGAACAACTTTTCAATATAACATTTTTTTTCAAAAATGCCCTAAATTTGAACTACAGCCCCAAACATCTGACTGATAGGAACGATTTTTGATTTGAACTAACCAATAGAGACGTTTAACACGAACTCTCAAAATGACAATTGGAAAAGTAACAAAAAATTGCTCCTATTAGTCAGATGCTTGGGACTGTACTTCAAATTTAGGGCATTTTTGAAAAAATGTTGTATAGAAAAGTTGTTCCATTATCCGAATACTATCTACCATTAAAAAATGTTCCACCCATTGGCGGACACCCTGTATAAAGATTACCTACTGATTATACATGAGAACTACTTAGATAATATAAGATACACAGAATTCGATATCTAAAATAGTCATTGATTCTGTGGGAACGTAATTACATAGAAGAATCCTTATTTTTATTCGGTGTTAAAATATCGAATTTTATCTGTTTTGAACTGTAAGGAGGCTAAAAAAGTAATAAAATATTCTACCATGCAATATTTGTATTTTTTTAAAGTGTTTCCTTCATCTATTCACCCATACGGTAATTTTGATCAATTTTTTAAATCAAATCTTAATAATTAGGGCTTAAAAATATTATGAGTTGATCAGATACTACTGTACTCTATTGCAACCAAACACATACAGTGTTGAACAGTCAAATTGGGATAATTTGGTATTTCAATTAATATTTATCAAAAATTCCCGGACACGTCAATTTTAGATTCTAAAATGAAAACTTGAACATAAAAATTTTATCTGAAAAATTCCAATCTAAAAATTTGCAGATTTCAACTATCACTCAAAAGAATAATAAAAGTAAAAAAAAAAGTTCAAACTCTTTTGAGTTGCAACTTCCAAATTTTTAGATTGGACATAAGGTCTCGTGGTGTCTTCTTTGAAAAATCTTTGCATTTCCATTCAAAGATGTTATTGTTTAAAAATAAATTTCTGGGACTAACAGTATTTGCTACAACTTAAAACATTTAATAACTAATATCGGTTTTTCAATCCTATCAACAATAGACGAGACGTAAAAACCTATGAACAATCCTTAGAATTATTATTGTTTCTGTTCTGTTTTACACATCGTAACAACATGCTACCTAATTGTGACAACATTAAATTATTTGTCAGTGTTGTTTGAGTTTTACTAACTGCAATTCGGAAACATGGGTTATTTAACAGAAATGCATAAAATAGCAATTCCACAGATCGTTGGTTACGGCGATAATACACGATTGCAGGCCGAAGTTGTTTGTGTATTTCAAGAAAAATTTCCCGATTTGTTGCCTTTATTTCAACGTGCAATTAGTAAAATTGAACAAAACTTTCGCGAACGTGGTTACGTATCGCAAATAAACAAAAAATCTTTCAATGAACTAAGCAATGATACCAAAGTGGATGTTATATTTGAGTTTGAAAAAATAAACCTCATAATTCGATTTAATAAGTACCTTTAATCCTTCAATATTAGCCATTTATTGATTCTTCACATATTAAAACAAAATAAAATGTATCTCTATGATTTCACTTCAACCCAGGAGCTGACTGAAGGCGATTTTCCTGAAATAACGAATTTTAATGAACAAATTATGAAAAGGTTAAATAATAATATTATCCCATTAGAAACTGTTTTTTTTTACTGATCAATTACTCTTCGCGGCCACGTTAATCATCGAAACTGTCGCTACTGATATAGTCATTCCTTAATAGATAAGAAAATTATATACACAAACCCTGAGAACATTCATGTTTAGTTAGGTATCATTGAAGGCCACATCTTTAATCTTTTTTTATTAATGGAAAAATGAATAGAGATAATTATTTGGCATTACTTCAAAATAATGGTGTGACAACTTTGACAAATTTATATTCTGCTCGAAAAAATCTACAAGTTCCAACTCATGTGATATGATTCCAACTAAAATAAATATTCGGCAGTACCTCGACTTAACATTTTCAAATAAGTGGCCAGGAAAGTAAGGATCATTGGAACGGCCAACACGATCACCAGACATTATTTTTCTTATGGACATATACAGGGTGTTAGGAAATTGCAGGCCAATCCAATAACCAAAGATTCCTTGAGTGAAAATTAGTAGATTTTCCTTATGCGACTTTTCTCTTAGACGCTCTATACTCGATATACAGGGTGTTGAAATTGGAAAAAAATATTAGTTTTTTTAATAATTCCGGTGTTTCTTAACGTATTTTCCTGAAATTTTGCAGCAATACACAGTTCAATTAGGTGCTCTTTTCCTATAATTTAGTTAAAAAAATTTGAAACAGGAGTGAGGAAAATGGGGGGTCATGTACACATTTCCTCCTCCAACTTTTTTTGCGCACGCCAATGGTGAATTCGATTAACTTTTTAAATTAACTATTCCCTTATCTTTATTTCTTTATTCTTGTAGAATTTTGATTCACCGCCTACTTTAGAAGATATTCCAGCTTATAGTCCTCAATACATGGCTCCCATATACAGAGTGATCCCTAATGGCATGTTAATACTGAAGGGTGAAATTCTTTGACTAATTCTAATAAAAAAGTTCATATTGATATGGGTCTGCAAACCCACCGTTTTTGAAATACAGGGTCCCAAAAAAAAAGATTTTTTTTTTCAGTTTTTTGACACCTTATATCTCGAAAACGGTGCGTTTGCAGGCCCCTGTCCGCATTGAACTTTTTTTATTAGAATTAGTCAAAGAATTTCACCCTTCAGTATTAACATGCCATTAGGGAACACCCTGTTTATGGGAGCCAAGTATTGAGGACTATAAGCTGGAATATCTTCTAAAGTAGACGGTGAATCAAAACTTTACAAGAATAAAGAAATAAAGATAAGGGAACAGTTAATTTAAAAAGTTAATCGAATTCACCATTGGCGTGCGCAAAAAAAGTTGGAGGAGGAAATGTGTACATGACCCCCCATTTTCCCCACTCCTGTTTCAAATTTTTTTAACTAAATTATAGGAAAAGAGCACCTAATTGAACTGTGTATTGCTGCAAAATTTCAGGAAAATACGTTAAGAAACACCGGAATTATTAAAAAAACTAATATTTTTTTCCAATTTCAACACCCTGTATATCGAGTATAGAGCGTCTAAGAGAAAAGTCGCATAAGGAAAATCTACTAATTTTCACTCAAGGAATCTTTGGTTATTGGATTGGCCTGCAATTTCCTAACACCCTGTATAAAAAGTGTACTAAACAACACTTAAGTGTCGTTCACAATCACTTAACGTAGGGTATGGTTGGGCAAGAGTACGCACCTAATACAAAAATCAGTATAATTTACACCAATTTAGTCAAAATCAAGATTTTAAACTGAGAACAGATTTATTGCATGTTTATACATAGAGAAAATATAATTGCTTATGATGATGTTGTCAAATCAAGTACATATTAAACGAAAACTGAAATATATTAAATGCGCGCTCTTGAACTTCGATTTGTTCAAGAGTGCGCATTAATAAAAACAAGAGTGCGCACAGCTTCAAAGAGTACGCACCTAAATCTTTTTGTCACACTAAGATAACTATTTATTTGTTTTCTATACAAAAATCACAAAATGTTTAAACGTTAAACCGAAAAATAATTTATCGAGACGCCGTATTTGCTCAGAGAGTTCTGTCTCCATTTCCACCGTAAAAACAGGTTTAAATCTGCCTAAAGAAGTAGGAATATTTCCTAGTTTCAACCTTTTACGTAAGGTCGATTCCTTTGTCCCATATTCAGTTGCAAGAGATCTTTTTGAGCGGCCACTTTTAATTTTTTCTTTAATCTCGTTCAGAATTTCTTGAGAATAAATGAGCTTTCTATCGCTTGTTCTTTTATATCTCCCCATCTGGAAAAACGGTGACAAAAAATGCAATTAAGTTTCCCATATATGTATTCATTTTAACTTTTCGAAACCTATAGCTTGTATTAAAAAATTAAAAGGGTGAAGTTTGCTAGTACTCTGTAAATATATTCTAAAATGCATACGCACTCTTGAACCCTTGTTGTCCAAGAGCGCGGATGCGCACTCTTGGTATGAACATAAACGCGCACTCTTGGATTTTAGTTAAATTACCAATTTTCGTTTATTTTCCTTACTTTGCAAAAAAATTGTCCTATATTTTACCAATTTTATTGAAAGCTAATAAGTTAGCCGTACTATAAACCGCGGCATTTCCCAACATAACCTCAAAATACTCCAATTACATTAGGAACAAATTCAACTAAAACTATATCTTTAGGATCAAAAACTTGAATGAATTTTTGTTGTGAATACTATACTACTGACGATGTTAATTTTTTATAAGAGCTTACCTTGTTTTAGCTGGAATAAGTACAAAAATTCGCGAGTACGTAATGAAGACCGTTATTTTAAAACAAGCA
>JABRWK010000210.1:0-19158 GCA_013372445.1 Hypothenemus hampei | reverse complement strand
TAGTTGTATTATGTTTGAATATCCTGCCGCGAAATGATGTCCAAAAAATCAAATCTTCATATTGTACAGGGCGTTTAAATAGTGTCATGTTTTCTCATCAAAGTTTGATGTCTTCTGTGGGCAATACCAGGTGGCTGAGGCTTATGAAAACTGTATAGTCACGTAGTCTCATGTCTCCTGAGTATTTTATTTTTTTAATCGTCCATTTATGTTGAACCCTTCCAGAGATATTCAATATTTCAAGACATCGTGCATTTTTCCAAATACAGTTTATTAAGCTAGAAGACAAAATTAACGCAAAATTATTATTGTTTGTATTCACTGAATACATGGTAACTTGTCTAATAATGTAATAATGTAATTCACTGTATAATTTTCATATGCCTCAGCTATCTGGCATTGCCCATGGAAGACGTTAAACTTCGATGAAAATCATGATATTACTTACACACCCTGTACACTATGTAATTTTATTTTTTGGGTATCTTCTCATTGCAGGACATTCACCTATAATAGAGCTACAATTGAAAAAAAAATCATCAAAATCTGATAAGTGGTTGGGCAGATATCCATTGTCAAAATGTAAAATGCAAGAAGTGTTAAAAAGTTGAATATCTCTGGAAGGATCCAAGAAAAATTGATCTCTAAAAAAACAAAATACTCAAGAGACATGAGACTACGTGACCATACAGTTTTCATAAGCCTCAGCCACCTGGTATTGCCCACAGAAGACAACAAACTTTGATGAGAAAACATGACACTATTTAAACGCCTTGTACAATATGAAAATTTGATTTTTTGGACATAATTTCGCGGCAGGATATTCACACATAATACAACTATGATTGACCAAAAACTCATTCCAATCGGAATATTGCTTGCGAAGAATTATAATCTTAAAAAATACACATTAAAGTAATATCCTTAACTTTTTTCGAGCAGTTTATTTAGAAAAATCCACCCTACACGATTATTAAAATCATATTAAAAAATTTCCATCACACGAAAAGTTTCCAAAATAAGAGTGTTTTTTAAGGCTCCAAAGAGTACTCTAAAAATGAATTTTTCAAAAATTGCTCGAACACGTAAACTGAGGTTTGACTTGAATTTTCATTGTACAAAATTTAAACAGAATCAGTCGAAAATTACGGATAACAGAATTTTTTTTCGGCGGGTGCTCTAGTTTTGTCTATTAATGTACTTAGTTTTTGAGGAATGTTCCTCAAGTCTATTTCAAAAATACAAAAATTGTGGATTTGACCACTTTTATATTGATGGCCTTATTCGCAGGTTTGAAAATTCTTAATAAAGATCCTCATACTTTGGCTGTATTTAACTGTATTAGTGAGCCTACATTTTATGTGCTCTGACATAATAGATTCATTAGCTCTTAATTGGGTAAAGAACTCTTGAAAGTCTAGAATTACTGTTTTACTCTGCAACAAACACATTACGTATTCAGTGATACTTAATTTTCTTAAAAAGTTTTTATTACAGTACCAATAAATGATTATTTAAAAAACAGTTATTTTTCAAGAAAATACGTTTAACTTGTCAATGTCCATTGTGGAGTATATCTTGGACATAAGACTTTATGTAATATGTCTCCTCAGAGATTAATTTTCTAAAATACAAATATAAAATGTAAATAAATATGAAAGTTTTCTGCCTCAACTTAAAAACAACTTACAACGGCGTCATTTGTGTTTTTACACCCTCCACAGAACCACTTTACATGGTCCTTGTTCGATTCCAAGAATTGCAATTCACTAGTATTATAAGAACTGCATGTGTAGTGAATCCCCTTGTTGCAGGAATTCGCGGTGCACTTGAGCATTTTCTCGGTATCGCGTCCAGTTAAAACTTCATCGCATTTTACACAAAAATTTCTTGATTCGGACATGGTTTTTTCCTTTTTTTTGTGCGTTGCTTTCTGACAATTTCTTAATTTGTTTATTTCGATTTTTTTGTCTTTTATATTTCCTGGGAAACATTTGATCTTACCTTCTAGATTTTAATATTTTTGACATGAAAATTAATAAATGACAATAAAATTTGACAATTATTTAATAATCTTGATTTTTTAACTAAATATTAAAATTAAAACAAATTCCTAAGTGTTTTTTCTATGCTGACTCGAAAAGCCAGAAGTAGCAGCGTGAAATTCCTTCCGTACCACTCAAAATTGTACTTCACATGTAATTTCCAATACTTGTTCAGGAAATCCTTGTAAAATTCACTCATTTCATCAGCGTTCAATTGCATTTTTTCCTTTGAGGTCCTCCTTTTAATGTAAGTTTCTTTTTCCTAAAAACCTAACTGGTTAACAGATCGACTGTAATTAAAATTTAGATTTTCAAAGGACCTCTATAAAATTCTTATTATGCCGAGCCCAAAATTCCTGGTTCCATGATTGGGTCTCTTCGGCGACCTCTCGAAATCTTTTTTGAAGTACAGTCTCATTTTGCAGTATTTTTCGAATGATTGGTCTTAAATTTGATAAAGGATCGGGCTGACCTATTAAATCCACGTCATCATCGCATTGAGGCAATATAATGGAGGGCACATCAATGGATTTTTCGATTAATACTGCTTGAGGAGCTCGACTAGACGATATTCTATTGGGTAACTGAAACAGAAGATTTTTGAATGCAACTTTGATGAAATGTTATTACATAACAATGAGGATTAGATAATTACCATTAACACTGAGGATGCTTTATATGCTTTATGGAAGCACGAGCAACCTAGAGGTAGAGCCATTACAATATAAAAAAGTGGTTATTTTGTTAGTAAATATCACTTTATTGCAATTAGGGCCGCTAGGACATTTTGTAACAGGTTATTCTGTCAAACTCTTCTTCTTAACAATTTCTACAATCAAAATAGCAAAATTTAAAACTATAGGCAACCATATATACATCATTGAAACGAATTTCCTAAAATGAATCAAAGTTAGTAAAGATGATATTAAAGAAGACAGTAAAAACAGTATAAAGCTAATATGAAGCAAATGAGACAAAAAGATGCCTTTTAATTAAACTGATTCATTGAGGTTAGAAACCTTGAAGTTGGGTTATGTTACATGCGATTTGTTTGGTTGGGGGAACATGTTTTGGAACCAAAAAGACTTGCCTCAGCCTCCAGTCAACACTTACAAAGTAATAAACTCTGATTTAGGTAAATTAGAATAATGAAATTTGGAATTTATTAAAATTAACCTTTTAAAACTTTGTAGATTTAAAAAAGTTACAAACTGCTCTGCAGGATGGCATTAATCACTTTAAAAACCAGAAGTTTCTATCCATTGAAACAAATTTACTCTATCGCATCCTTTATCGTATGAAAATGAAGTTTCGCAATGGGAAAGACTTCAAACTTTTAGAAAAAATGCATCGTTGTTTGAAAAATTATTTCAGCACTCGCATGAACTGGCATTTGCAAAACCTTTTAGACCTACTTCCAAAAACATTTACAAAGAATGAATGTTATGTTCCATCAAAGAATATGCTATTATATATTTTAGTCCGACTTCAAGGCCTTGTTAAACTATTAGAACACATTTACAATACATGCCTTCTATTAGCAGAGCAATTACAAATGCGATTAGGCGTTGGCCACTTTTGGAAATTATTCTTTATATTATTTGCAATTGTTTCAAGAATCTCAGTAATTGTGAAGGCAAACACTAGATTTTTGTGCGAATTATACGGAAAGCTTTTGCCCCATTCATATAAATTGAGCCCAATTGGAGTTCCATTTTTGCCCGATGGATACGAACTTCCCACAGATTTACGCGAATGGCTATCAGTTAGCTGGGTGAGTGAAATTTTAAAGTTAACGAAATTTGTTTTTAAAATTTTATTTATATTAGGTATACGAGGAGGACTTTGTCGATTTAACATTTGAACCTCCAACTTACGCCATGGACATTCTAAACTTAATTGATAACGATGATGACGATAACGATGTTATGTTTTGTGATGAGTACATTTTGCTTGAAGATGAGAAGGATGGGGAATCTTACGAAAATAATGACGAAGAAATTTATGAGATTAATGACTCAATAATATCAGTTCCCGAATCACCAACCCCAAAAAAGCATTGTGGGAAAATTACTGATATCGAGGACGTTGGAATAGAAATTGTGGAACATACGACATTAAATTATACAGGTGTCGATTCTATTTTGCTTACTAAGAAAAAAAAGGAAAAAAGTTTCCAAATAATAGAAATGAAAAAGTGGCTAGTTTAAAGAGGATAGGAAAAACGAAACCAACTAAGAAGAAGAAAAAGAAGAAGAAAACGATTTAATTAGATTAATGAATAAAAAAACTGAAAATTCCATTTACAAATATTATATTTACTTCACTGATCTTGAGATTGACTGGTAACTAATAATAGTAATTATTATAATAAGAATCATAAATATAAACATGTATTGAGAAAACGAATTGTGTAGGATACATATATACATACAAACAAACATAAAATTATAATTTATGTGATTCCTGGATGATATGTCCTTGAACATTAATACGAAACAAAAACGGGAATGTGAGCACAGATTTCAAAAACCACTAGATTTACACGTAAATTTGTAATTAATATTGCATCTTACATTGAATCAATGGATAGTATAGCAGTACGATTAATAGTACGAGTAGCACCCTGAAAGTCAAGCAATTGAATATTATAGTGGTACGTTTATACTTTTTATATATTTAACAATTATTATCACTAACAGTACAGATAAATAATTATATACATTCACAGTGGCGTTTCACATTAAGAATCGCCCACTAATAAGGGGAGTACTTTATATTTTGACTCATATCAATAGTATTCGGTAAAAATATAAAGTTTACCCTGCAGGTTTCCGTTTTGTGATGAAAGGACCCGTAAGAAAATGGAGATGTTTAAATGAAATTATCATTGAGAATGACGACTAGACTATGCTGGATGGTATAGGTATATGGTGAACCGAATTCAATGGGAGTTAAACGAATATAATGTAAAGAAAACTATTTTTTTCACAAAGTGCTACATATTATGGCGATTTCTGAGGACTTTCCTTTTTCTTAAACCATCTATCTAACATATTTAAAGTATTTAGATGTCTTTTAAAAAAATTCCCAACGGGGTTTATTTATAGGTGACTGTTGTGTCAGCATTGGAAGGACAAAGTTATTACATGTCTCTCTCACTTTTTATAGGGGAATCCCAGCCCAGATTAACCAAAAAACCGCTTAGGAAAGGGACCAACACGAAAAAATTCTAAAGTGATTGTATATTTGTGGTCAATGCGAATGAATTTTATTTTACTTTGGTTGATGTTTATGACCTGTATTTATAGTAGAGCCCCAACATCGTAACTCCAGCTACTAAATTTAAGTTATGCAATTGGTCATCCCCAGAAAAGTCCGCCAATGTTGGTCTTCCCAATATTTCTCAAACAAAATATTAAAAAATAGCCCTTATGTATCTATGATACATACATTTTTTCTAGGATTAACTGAAAAATACCTGAGGATATCTCAATTTCTTAAAACAATTTATTTATTCTTTGGCATCCTTTTTTATTGACTTTCATATTTTCAGTTTTATATCTGCTACTCTTCTACACTATTGTACTATTGGCAGTAAAAGTGGCCGACCAGCTTAAAAATAAAATCACTAGCTATGGGTGTTTTTACTTTTATGCAGCTGCGAAAATGAATTTCTTTGAGTCCCGATATTCCCATTACCGATATTCAACATAAATGAAAATACCGCCTCTTAAAAAATTCAAATTCCTTTGATCTATTTACCGACCCAAAAAAGTTGAAACCGCAACAACTGGGTTTGCACTGGTCGGTAACGCCGGTATTTAAGACCAGTAACAAAAAACGCCGGCATTTTGAGGTACATCAAAGGAGTATCAGCACTTATTAGAATATCTATGAACGCTGGCTCGAAATATGAGTCAAGCGAATTTCACCCTCAGCATAGTCGACCACTTTTGCTGCCAATAGTATATATGAATCTTCAATATCGTACTTTTAAAATTGCCCATCCTCAGTTGTTATTCCTAGTTTTAAACTACATATTGGTTTAAAGATAGGTAAATATGTACTATTTTCAAAAATCTGATTTGTGCAATTATTTGTTTACATCCGATATGGTTTCTAAAAAACTTGCATCCCATCTATTAATTGGGTTCACCCTGTACAAGCGGAAAAATTACCACCTTATGGAAGAAGCAACTTCGACTATAGCATAAAAATTCTAAGTTTTAACGAGTACGAAGCAGTCTCTTGACTTATATACAATTGACTATCGGCTAGACTATCGTACATAAATATCATATTGGTAAAAAGCAAGAAAATCAGTCAAATAAATTATGTACACATGATTTTTTTTACATTTTTATCGCGCATTCACCGTTCGCTTTCAATTTAGTGAAGGCGCCAGTGACAAGCAGGAACCTTGTTGTGGCTTAAGTATAATTTTAAATAAGATAATCTCTAAGAAATCTATGAAATTGAAGCTTGATGAAAAGTACATTCAGTGCACGATTATTATTGGTACTAAAGCTTATTATAATAGATTTTTTTGACTAGATAGAAGAAAGAGTTTGAATTTAAATTTCGATCACTGCAAAAATCCCCGAATTGAGGGCGCTGTTTGAGTGTACCCGATTCGAGTCGAACGTCTTGTTAAGATTTATACAATATAATATAAATATAACATAGATATATAAATATTCTATATGTATTGTTATTACTAAAACTAAATTTTACTCCCTTTAATACTTTAACACAGTGGTTCTTCACCTGGAGGATGGAAAAGCAAGGTTCTCTGAAGGAGTTGTCAATAAAAACTAATATCTATAAGAATCCCTACCTCAACCCTCTTAATTGTTACATCTGATTTACATACAGTATACAATCGAAAACGTTGTTCTAATTCCACTCGTCAGGGAGTCAGCCAATCACGAGGGCGGAATCGATTTTCCAACAATAAACTAAAGATCAAGCCTCTGAGTTTAGTAAAAAAACTGAAAATAGTTCTTCCTTGCTTACAACAGAAACTCAAATGAAGGAGTTTTTTTAATCAAGGCGCTACTAAAAAGGTTAAGAACCACTGCTTTAACAATTAAATTTAAGCAGATGCAATGCAATATGCTCCTCCACTTCCGATAAAACGAACTTCGAAATCAGTCTTGCTTATTGCTAATCAAAGGCGTTTTTTCAGTAAATCATATTAAAGTGCTATATACGCGCTCTCGAATGCTTTTTCATTTAATTGACTACAAAAAAACCCCGTCCCTCCCTTCCTTTTTTTAATATTTAAGCGTACGACTCGCTCACGTGATCAAAAAAATAGTCCAGCCCCCAGGATTGTGGTGGCCCATGATGGTAAGTTTCGTTTAATGCAGAGGCGCGATATTGTTCGCCGAACGACATTAAAATATTCCGGATCTTTGCAATGATCTCTTCCACTCAGGCGTTCGATTCCTATGGAAAATTTGCTGAATATTTTATTGAAAAAAAAACTGAAAAATATTACCTTCAAATTTTCAAAGTAATTCATTATTTGGTCATAATCCATGTCCAATTGTAAATCGTCCAATCCATCGCCCAGATCATGTTGCGCTTGACTGCGCAAGAAAGTTTCACTTTCACCTTTTCCAGAGTCTTTGAACATAGCATTTCCCACAATTGTAGCCCTTTTCACTTCCGCACTATTCCTATTTACTTTGGGAAAAAACAACAATCAATTGTATTACCGTGTACATCATTCAACTCACATTTAGCATTTGGTGAACGTGGATACTGAACAAATTCCATTTTATCCCCCACCTCTTTTTTCACTTCCGGTTCGTCATCGAACTCAAACCGATGCCCCGCCGCCTCCACTTCATCATCGTCTTCTTCGTCATCTCGATTCACTTCCCTTTTACTTATTACAGGTAAATTTCTATGGGGTGGAACTGGAGGACGATAGTTATCATCACTATGAGGTGGTGGAGGTGGAGGTTTATTCCATATTTCATCTACAATTTCTACGTCACTAACACGCCCGCCCACCTTCTTATTTCCTCGCGAATAAGTTGTACTATCAACTGAAGGCAATTGTATGTGGTGGGGATTGGTGAAACTGGTAGCCAGCGAATCATCTGGTTCCACGTAGTTTGCGTTCAATGGATTTGCAATAATACGCATGTCAGGATTGTGAGATGAATTTCGATTAGAAGGCGGATCCGTTGTGGCACGTCCTAGCCACACCCAGTCGTGAGCATTTTGAGTGGTTTCGCGAGTTTTACGTTGAATAGGCGGGGCTACCGGAGACGCGTGTAGACCGGAGATGACGCCCGGTTCTATCGGTTTAAATTTTGACGCATAAACCACGCAGGATACCACAAAAACCTGTTAGAGAGTAATTGTTTAAATTATTATAAATCTAATGACAATTTTCAGAAACTTACTAAAATTGCGCAGCAAAATGCAGCCAATAAAACATACATACTGATTTCTAATCTTGTCAAATGATTGTAATTATGCTTGTCTTTAAAGATGCCTTTATTATTGCCTTGATATTGGCGCGCCTGAACGTTCGGTTCATGAGGAAAATGTTCATCCTTTACTCCAGATCCTCTGAGAATATCTTGAAGGTCTCCAAAATCTCTTTTCGATCCTGCATCGTTCTGTAAAATGTCTGGACGATGAGCTAGATCACCACTGCTGAAATCCACTATAATATGAGCAGCGGCTGTCCCTAATGGACCCAAAGGTTTCATTTTGGTACGTCCGGAGGCGCGACATTCCTCGCTCAGAAGAAGAGTCACTTGGAGTAAATCCCCGCTACCTTCTCCGACAGCTATAACTCGAGGATGATGAGAGGCTACCATAGGAGCGAATGCTACCACCGCAGGATCCAAACTTTCGACTACCAAATGATAATCGGTATCAGAAATGTCTCGTAATGCGGTTTTAGTTCCATCCGAGAATTCAAGTTCTATATCCAACAAACCCTCCTAAAATTGCCGTTTAAAATATGTTCTAAAATTTTTTTAATTGTTTTACCTGATATTGAGCAGTGAGTTTTCTAGTGACACTTGTTTCAGCCACATACCCATTTTCAATTGAATTATCCGGGGAAATGTTTAATTGTAACCCACTGACGACTTGAACGGTCATTTTTGTTAGCCCCACCTTATCATTGCCGACTCTGACTTCTTTAGATCCATATACCCTACTAGTAATCGGTGACAAAACCTTAAAATGAAAAATTTGCAATGGTGACAATGATCGTATATTCTTTTCAAACTCCACCTACTTGCACTTCGGTTCGTCCCATACTGCGCCCCTGCAAAATACGCCCATGTAAGCTTGCGATCCTCGGATCGCTGACTCTTAACCAAGGCAAAACCAAATCGGTGACTCTCAATAAAGTTCGTCTATTCACCAAATAGCTGACTCTGCCAGACTCGTGATCAGTAGCCATAAAGTGCGCGTAAACGTTGACCGAAGTTTGCTGATAACGCAATCTGCAGGTGGGCTTATCGACTACATTACCCATATCGTCTCCCCAAGGGGCAAGGGCGGAACGCCTTTTACGCTTACGTTTATTCGATTTCAAATTGCTAAGTGAGAAAACAAATAGTTAATCAGGAATAGATATATCAGATAAAACATACGTGATTGGATGGAAGTCGGGTACTCGCCACGATTTCAATTGAGACAATCGTGTATCCGTTACGGAAAGTTCCAAAGGAAATTCCGGCATCCAAACAATAAATTTCGCTAAGCCAGTGTAGGTGCCGTATTTTACTAATACGGAACCATTCATTGAACCACGTTGTTCACTGCCATCCACATAAACAGATCCACAAGATGATGAAACCTATCATTGTTGAAAATTAGGTACGAATCATTCGTTATAATCACCTGATTTAACTCCATTTAATTAATTAACTCGCATTTTATTCAAATTCTTTTCTGGGCTTAATTTAATTTGTCCAACCAATCGTGATGTCGTATTTGACAATGCAATTATGCCCCAATCCCCACCCATCTAGTTTTCAACTAATCCAGGTCGAACACGTATCCAAATCCGTTCGGAATTGAAATTAATCCCATCTCTCTCTCCCCTTTTTTTTTGTCGAAATATGTCGACAAGACTTAAACGGTGCATCCTAGCACGTTTCAGGACAAAACAAATTACTTTAGAAGAATCGTTTGTTTTATTTGTGTTGGATCTCGTATGTCATATCTTCATTTATTTACCTTCAAGACGTTGTCGTCCTCCGAGTGACAGGAGGCCTGGAAAGTGACGTCGGCCGCTTTGCCTGCCTGGGAAACGATAAAAACTTTCATCGCTTGCGACACCTGCCGTCCCGTTAAGACGGCCGTGTTCAGTAACTCCCAATTCTGAAACAAATGAATAATATCATTTTTGTCGAAGTTGCGATGGGAGTAGATTGAATTAATATGTCGATTTTCATTTATTCTAAAATTAAATAATGTAAACAGATGGATGTTGCTGGAAATATATAAAATTTCGTTAAATATAAAATGCCTAGGCCATATACCAGGTGCCAACGGAATTACTTTCGGGCTGCAATTTGTTTACTTTTAAAGCTATATTAATGAATTTTGGTGTGTGTCATATTTGGTATAAATGCCAATTCACACACAGTGTTGTATATTTTTGCATTTTCCGACTTTACCGGAAATGCATACAGCTATTGATTTTTAAATAGGACACCTGGTATATATTTCTGCATATTGGCAATCTGCATGTCATGTTTAGTATGACTGATTGGTTTTTTTAATGAATTTCAATTTTTTAGATTAAATTTTTGAAATTGATTAATAGAGCAATTATTGTCCAAAAATGATTCTTCTAGTCCAGAATGAGGTTAAACAAATGCAACTGCTATTATATGCCCAATCCTTTCAACCTTCCAACCATTCATTATCGATCAAAGTTTGGAAAACAGTTTTTTTTTATAATAATTTGAAAAACTCAAATGGACATATAGCACTTTCATAACTGTATAAAATCAAGCTTTTCGAGATGAATCCAATGACACATTAATAGTTGTATTTCGATAATAAAGTATCGTAAAAAAATAATTATTAATTTTTTATTTATTTATTTTTTTCGATAATTTATTATCAACATTCAGCATTTAATGCGTCATTGGATTCGCTTCGAATAGGTTGGTTTTATACAGTTATGAAAATAGCAATGTCCATTTGAATTTTTGAAATCATTATACAAAAAAAAAACAATTTTCCAAGCTTTCATCAATAATGAAAGGTGACAGGACATCATTATAATAACAATTTTATTTTTTTAATCTCATTCTGAACCAGATGAACCAATTTTGGACAATAATTGCTCTATTAATCAATTTAAAAAAATTAATATAAATAATTGATAATCAACAAAAAAAACCAATCAGTCATACTAAACATAACATGCAGATTCCAGATATGCAAAAATATACAGGGTATCCTATTTAAAAATCAAAAATTGCATGCATTTCGTGTGAAATCAGAAGTTGCTCAAATATGCTGTGCAAGCCGCTACTTGGCATTTATGCCAAATATAGCGACACCAAATTTCATTAAAATAGCTTTAAAAGTAAATAGATGGCAGCCCGAAAGTTATTCCGTTGACATGTAATACGATTTTGCTTTAAAACGTGCACAAGGGTAAGTTAAGGTATGGTTTAGCATTAGACATACATTCTGGGTATTTTATATATGGAGTATTTTACAAACGAAAGCTAACATAGTATATATGTAGATACACAAGTCGATCGCCGTTTTCTGTTTGATTCCATCAGTAAAGGATGTTGTATTTCGTATTCGATGTACCATATATATCCACTTGATGTCCTATAGAATGCAAAATAAGGAAAAACAGAATTTTGGGGTGAGACGTTCCCTAATTTTTCATTAATGATATCGTATCATGGATGAGTTCAATAATCTATTGATATAGTAATTTGTAATAATTGTGGTACTCGAACTCAAACAAAATAAACTAACACAGAACTCGTTGAATATTTGTTTACGTTCCTGCTGGTTATTAGACCGAATAAGAAGAAGCCTTGGCCCACTATGATTTAAGAGTTCAAAATGTTATCACATAACCAGCCTTCTAACACGGTTCTATTCATTTTATTGAAAGTGCTCGTACAAAATGTATAAAACTTTCGCGATCCTTTTATTATTCTCTATTGCCATTTATGGAGACGCCGAATTTGCTAAGGCCACAACCGCCTGCGATAAATTCGCCCTCTCCTCTGTTGATGTTTTAGTACAAAAACAAAAGAATGTCAGAGCAATCTCTTTAAAGAAAACAAATTTTTACTCGTTGGACAATTTAACAACCATTGACGTGATCGGATCGAACATTAGCCAGTTGTGCGAGGGTAAGAAGTGACGTAATCTGGCTCTGTTGCCAAAATGTGATTATTTTTAGGTATCGTTAGGAATTTTCCCACACTACGCACATTATCGCTTATTAATGCCAATTTGACTGATATTGAACCAGGGGCGTTTCAAAATGTACCGAAGTTGGAATTTCTCTCTTTGGCAGTAAACAGACTCACCCATATTCCACGAGGGGTGTTTAATATCATTAAAAGTCTGAAGGTAATTTTTAATATCCAGAATGACTCCGACGAAAATGCAAATTTGCCGTTTACATGAAAATTTAATGCAATGTAGAAAACAGATCCAAGAAGTTTTTATTTAAAATATGTAAAAATTTATAATTTTCAAATTCTAGGATTCGTTGTTCATGCATTGGATTANTCAGATGTTAAAAAAAATTCTAATTTTTAATTTTATGCGTTCTTGAGATATTTGAAACAAATTTTGCGTACAGTTTAGTATATCGATGAGTATAAAATAAAAAAGTTCTAGCTTTTATAAATTGACCAGCGGTGGAGACAAAAAGGCCGCCAAGTTAAACACCCTGTATCTCGAAAATCGTCGATATACAAGAGAAAATGAGTAAGTCCAAAATTGAAAAATTTAAGATTTCCATTTATAATAATAATATTTATAAAATATTAAGTCATTTTAAAAGAAAAACTGATCAGATTCTATCGTCATAGTTTAATATTTATATAAGAAAAGTCACAATTGATCAAATCCTTATTTTATGAAAAATACAGGAGGAAAATAACTAATTGTAAGAGAGCTTGATCACTTTCTCCAATACATACAGTGTGTCCACTATAAGGACTTACCACCCTTGTAAAATCTTTATTTATGAACCAATTTTTATAATTTTTTTTTTGAATGATAGGTGTTCAAAATGCGCATTCAGAATGTAATTAGTTTGGTTCTTCAGCTGTAAGCATGGCCAACTACGTTCACTTTTATACCCTCAAATTTCAAGAAGTGGTATTAGGGATTTTTTTAGAAAAAAAATAACGACGGATTCGTTTTCAGAGCCGCCTAAAACCCCATTTTACCGAATTTCATTGAGCTAGAATACAGGGTGTGCAAAAAAATATTTTTGGATTTTATTACTTTTTTCAATAAATTAACACTATTTAGGTTAAAAGCAATCTCTTGTATTCTGATTTTATTATTTTGATAGAGCTATAATGTATTAATTCACATTTATTTGCAATATTATTGAAAAAGTAATAAAATCCGAAAATATTTTTTGCACACCCTGTATTCTAGATCAATGAAATTCGGTAAAATGGGGTTTTAAGCGGCTCTGAAAACAAATTCGTCGTTATTTTTTTTCTAAAAAAATCCCTAGTACCACTTCTTGAAATTTGAAGGTATAAAAGTGAACGTAGTTGGCCATGCTTACAGCTGAAGAAACAAACTAATTACATTCTGAATGCGCATTTTGAACACCTATCATTCAAAAAAAAAATTTTAAAAATCGGTTCATAAACAAAGATTTTACAAGGGTGGTAAGTCCTTATACTGGACACACTGTATGTATACCGACGATATATTTATATAAACTTTTTTTTATTATTTTTATGAAAAGAGTATGTCTATAAAAGGATTACATTTATATTGGAAACACCCTGTATATTTTAAGACCCAGACGGAAATGAAGATTTCCAAAATTAAAAAAGAATTTAAAGGTACTAATTAAAAACATTTTATTAATAAAACTAAATGTCAAGATATTGTTTCTCTATTGGAAACAGTAACAATACAGCAGATGTTTATCCTGAGAAACCTTTATAAGCGCTATAAAAATCTAAAACCTGATTCACGTGTCATTAAAAAAGTAGTAGTTGTCAATTTAAGTGATAATGTTTCTAATTAGTTGGCCACGACAGTAAAAAAGTTTAAGATATTTCATTGTAAAATTTATATGATTATTTATTTATTTTTTCGTTAGTTGGGGCGATTAATTTTAACGAGCTTTCGTCTTTAATCAATAAAGTTTTAACTTTTCTTAATTAATAATTCTTGAATTTAAAATTTAACACAATATTTAATTCAAAAACAATGATAATACTAATAAAACAATAATAATAGTACAAAGTGTGATCGCGAATAGCGTTACAAATTTATATTAAAGAAGCAAAAGCCTAACAGCATATTCACCATTTTAAAATTAGTAAAAATATGAGCTCAAATTATGGATATTTACCAATGCGTAAGCGACGGAAAAAACTAATATTTAAGGAATAAATGCAAGTATCAAAATGGTAATTAAAAAACAAAAGCGACTAACAATAAGTTTTTTACCAAAATAAAGCGCTTACGCAAATATGAAGTACATTAGAAAATATTGGTTTTTTGCTAAACCACTAAAATCATTGTGGTCATTGCATTGGCAGCAAAAAAGTTCTGGATAATTTTTTAAATACCGTGCCAATTTTGATTCATTTCTATGTATAATGCTCTATGTTTACGCCCAAAAAAGACCCATTATAGAAGTTTACAAATTCCGGTCAAGTTTTGGACCTGAGCAGATAAAAACAATTCTTGAAGTTATTTGATACATTGAATCCGAATTTGCAATCCGTTTGTCAAGATTGGTTCTAGTTTTGGAGTTCGTGTCGTTAGAAAAAATTATTCAATTTTCTATATTCGAAAGGAATTGATATTTTTTTGGAATGTTTTGAATTTAAGATACATTTTCTGCATTCCTATCTTGATTTTTTCCTTGAAAATTTGGACAACACAAGCAAAGAGAGCAGCTACACCAAGATATAAGGCAAAAATCGAAAAGATTCCAAGGATTTTGAAATGATGGTATGTTGAGCAATTACTGTTGGATTTTTATGCGTAAAACGGATCCTAAACAATACAAATGACTCATTGTCAGTTCAACTGTTTCATTTCTGATTTATAATTTTTAATTGAATATATTGAAAGTAGAACCAATTTTAAAAAACAGTTTGGAGATTCAGATTCAATATGCTCTAAATTACTTCAAAAACAATTTTTTGTTGCTCAGGTTCAAAACCGCGTATACTTGTGTGATTAATCTCAAAAATTCTAAAAGCTCTGGTCGCGTTTTAAAATTATATTGAAAAAATTTTATTTTTCTGGTAACTGTAAAGGTTTTTACCGTCAAAATAAACACTTTCAGAAAAAGTTTCTAGGTACCACTTTAAGCTAAAATAGCTTCAGTATCACTTTGGACACGTAATTCGAGAACACCTTTAGAAACAGACTATTAAAGGACCGGATGAAGGGATACAAATGTAAAAATTAGCTGACAATGAGCAACCAAATTACTTCACAGACATACTATATAAATTAATTATATATTTAAGTTTTTTAGTCAAGGAATTTCCTAGCATAATAGCCTTTATTTAAATGATTTGCTTTTGATATCTAGCGCTATTATTAATAGATATCATCCTCTTATTTATCGCATCGATTTTGATGAAAACATGGCAGTACAAATGCTTGACAAAGCCAAAGAAGTAAATATTATTAATGCAAGAGGTCAAGCTGAACATCTTCTTGCAAAAATAGAAAGATGGACACCAGTTGCTGAAATTCATTAGTTCCACAAATTAATGCAGATTTTTTAGATAAATTTAATTTTGATCCTTATCAAACTAGTTTTACACCGTCCTATATATAGGGAGTTTCCTAACTACGTATAAAAAATTTAAAGGCGTAATCCTCGATTAATTTTAGACAGAAAATATCTAATACACAGACGCCCCCAAATGCTTTGTTTTAAAAATACAGGGTGTTGAAATAATCCAAAAAAAAAATAAAAAAAATTTACTAAACTTTTGCATGTTAAACTTCAAATATTCATTTGAAATTGTTTTGAAAATATTCAAGAAACATTTTTTTTTGGTACATTTCAATACCCTGTATTTTGAAAACAGAGCATTTCCGGGCATATTTTTAAAATTAATCGAGGATTACGGTCTTAATTTTTTACACGTAGTTAGGCAACACCCTGTATAAGGTACTTTCTTAAGGGCTGAAAATGTTGAAGATGTAAGCAATGGAGCAATTCTAGAATTTGATGCAAACAAAAGAGAACCTCAGTTTATAAGATTGCGTATTTTTTCTAGATTTAAGAATGCATTAAAGCATCAAATCTTTATTGCACACAATGAAAAATATCGTCGTGGAAAAGAAAACCGAGAAAGGCCAATTCTTGCACCCTACTGTAGATAGAAATCGAGAGCTGGAACTTTAGGAGCTTTTATTCATATTACTATAATGGTTTGGTACTTAAGTTTTTTTTGAAATTAAATGAATGTAAATGAAAGTACTGAATATAAATGCTTAAAATATTAAAAACGTGAATAATAATTATTAATTTAATAAATATTCCGTAATAAAAAAAAGCTATTCTCATACTATATGATTTTCAATTGTCTACATAAAAAATGTATTTCAAACCATACAGACAACATGCTTTCGATTGATTCAACTTTCTGTTCGATTGACGATGCGATTTTGTTCAAAAGATTCAGAGCTTAAATTTTTAAAACTCGAAATTATTTGTTTTTTTTTTGTATTTTTTTAATCCGCTTTACTACTATCTCTATCTACATGAAAAATTTCAGAAATTTGAAAAATGCAAAATCCCTATTCTTTATGTATGGTTCTTTCAATAAATTTTTAAATAAAAGACAAAATATTCAGAGGACTTGTTTCCGTTAGGACAAACAGAGTGAAAGTTAATATATTGTCTCGTGAATTTATATAGAAAATGATCGATTTTCCCACTAAAAATCTCTATCTACCTGTATAGAACTTTTTAATGTTTTTGTTTTCTTTTTTCACTTTATAATAATAAAATACTTTAAAAAAACTTAGTGTATATTTAGCACAGCTAATATTTAAATTGCTTTAGCGACGAAGCATAGGGGGAAAAAAAGTTATAAAAGGTGACGTCGATCTTTGAAGGTGATCGATCATAACTTACAATAATATTGGATTTTTATCGAATATTCAAGAGTAAATAAAATAGTATTTTCATGTTGTTAATAATTCTTAGTTAAAGATTTAACTCAATTCATTCAAAACAAAATACCTGGAGAGATAGGTAGTATTATTTCTGAATTCTTGATATTCATGTATTCCAATATAATCTTTTAAATTTCAATGTGGAACAAATTACTTCAATATTCATTGCAAATTCAGCAAATAGGTAATCAATATACCTATACTTATAAATACTACCGGATTATGTAAAATTGGTTGCCTTGTGAGAAACTCATTTAGTAATTGAGGCAAAATTCAAAGGAACACACAAAACAAAGTCACACAATCGATGTTACCCCTTTGATGGTACATACATAACATATTGATTTTGAATGATAAAAATATGCCTTACATGTGCATAATCCAATCCTAGACACTTCTACAGACAATTACGCATATTTCTTACTAGTGGTGCAATGTCAAGAAATATTTTAGGAATATCGTAAATTAAAAATGGCTCACCTATTACAGATACATAGTTGATTCATCAAGCCCAAAAGCGTAAGTTTCGAAACTCACCGCAATCCTTCCTGTTATAAATTATTCATTATACCAATGATACGACTTCTACCACCAAAAAGTGACCGGCCAGTTTTGGAAAGTACGAAAATTCAGAGTCAAACGTTAAATAAAATATCAGGGGAAATGTGTCTCTAATGAGATATGTGTTCATACTAATGGCGGTCATTTTGAACAATTTGGTTAATGAAGACGGTAAATGTATCGTTTTGATTAATGTTTTCGTTTTTTTATTTTAATTTTTGTTGGTTGTTCGTAATATTTAAATTTTCTTTAAAATATTTAAATACTTAGTTATTAAAGCTAGGACTCTGCATAGATATGTTATTGATGTTCATTTTAGTTCTTTAGTTGCAGTTTATTTAACATTTTTTTCTTTCAGTAACTAACTTATATCTAAACATTTTATTAAAATGAATTTATTTTAATAATTTATAGTGTTTTCAAAAAGATAATTATACTATATATACTATATAATCAAGTATTTACAGGGTGTTAATTAAGTACGTAAACAATCTTTAAGGGATGAATCTTTGAAGAATTTTAAGATAAAAAATTCATATTAACATGGGACCGCAATGGGTAAAGTCTCGAGATACAAGATGTTCAAATTAAAATGTTTTGTTTAATTTATGGAGAAAAATGAAGTTGAAGTTTAATCAAAGAAGCAACTATTAAACAACTGAACTATTAAAATAACAAAATTAAATAATAATAGCGATTCTGCACGCAGATTGCGCAAATTAGGTAAAGGATGAGGGTCCATAAGGGGGTTTTTCGGCCCTAAGGAATGTTGGTGGCGCAACATTTTGAACTGTATGTATAATTTGTATCATAATGTACTTCATAATTTATTTCAATTAGTAGGTGTTGCGCCTTTGCGCTCTTATAAAAAACAGTAAACGAAATCTACAGGGTGTCCCGTAACGAATGGATAATCTTGTAACTGGTAATAGGGGGGGTCAAAATATATCGATTTAACCAAACTTGCCTTAGTCCAAAAGTTGATAATAACGAAGCTACAGGGTGTCAAAGTTTAAAAAAACATTTAATTATTTTTTAACTTCCAAACGGCTTAAGATTTTTTAATCAAATTTGGTATATGAGTTTAGCATATTGGTAGGTATAACCCAAAAAATTACTAGATTTAACCATTCATTGCAGTGGCAGAGGC
>JABRWK010000209.1:111012-135401 GCA_013372445.1 Hypothenemus hampei | reverse complement strand
AAAAAATTTGACAGCTGCGGTCTGCCATGGAAGTCACTCCTGTACCGTAACCGCTGAAAATTTCAGAATCGGACTTCTGTAGTATATCGGTAAATGGACACTAAGGGCGGTATAGTCCGTCAAAGCCACCCCTGAAGATGGTTTTTCGCCAATATTATCGAAACGGTGTAAGCTACAATAACGAAATTTTGTACGTTTAGCAAACATTTTACGCTAAATTCAAAAATCTAAACAAAATTAAAAACAAAGCTTCAGAAGTATATATTAAACAGGGTTGAGTTAGGGTATTTATGGCCCCAACTTTTATTGACGAAAAACCATCTTCAGGGGTGGCTCCCTAATTGCCCCCTAATTTCCGGACATCCTGTATAATACATCAAAATTCATTCACATATTTTGACTGTCAAAAGATTACGATTCAGCTACATTAAATGTAACAAATTTTGTTGTACTTATGTACAAGTTGACAGTAGTCAAAATACAAGAAGTCAAACTTAAAATTTAATTTTAATTTTTTTCAATATTAAATTTTAAGTTTGAGGGATTTGCGCGGTCGCAAAATTGAAATCAATTTACAGTTTAAAAATCATATAACTTTGAGGGGTTTTAAAGCACGTCATTTCTGATTATAATTTTTTGATTTCCAACCTCTGTCGAGAAAAAAGATTCATTTTGTTAAAGACGTTGTTTTACACTGTTTTCCAGACAATTGACTTTGACACTTCAAATACAGTTAGTTAATATGTTGCTCAGAACGATTCAAATTTTAAAAAAAGATATGTTTATTTCAAATTAATATTTGTAATAAATATTCAAATAATAAAAGGTTGGTTTATAATGGCTTTTAACTTATTCCATAATCTGAATTCCGTATGCATTATTCCGTAAATTTTATGGTCCGGCATTTTACTGATGTTAAAGATTACGGTGCGCTTGCTCACTAATGTCAAAGTTTGGCTTGGTCTATTAATATTAAATCCAGAAAGAACAGGATAATTATAAAAACTTTTGAACAATACTGTCACGAGATTAATGAAATATAATGACTGTCCGAACGCGTAAATGAATGTAACGACACCGAATTTAGAATGACTATGACGTTATAGAGTTTTGCTTACACGCTATCGGTCATCTTTAGTCTTCCATTCCATAAAAATAAAAAATAATAATATAAAAGTTAAAACTTGGCGAACTTTATGAAACGAGAATAATGCCTAGGGAAATTCACTAATCTATATAAACACTTATGCTGTTTTCCTATACTTCAACTCTACGGTTACGGAATAAAGTTATTAAAAACCAGCCTGAATATAGAAAAAAAGGATTGTTTGCAAAAACACGTAATGTCATAGACATATTGTCAGTAGCAAGCCACTGCATATTATGTCCTTTTAATTTTAATATTTCTTTTTTATTTTTAACTTGTATGTCTCAGATTATTATTAAAATGTTTTATTAAAAAAAAAATAATTATTGAAAACAAACAATGAATAAATAACAAAACAAACATCATTCAAAAATTCCATCATCACACTCAACATTTTTTTTTAACTGGTTTCGAAAGTAACTAAAACTTTTTTCAAGTAATACTCTTCAAAGGGTTTTAACAGTTTGCCTAATTTTTTGTTTTAATACCCTTATATTGTTAGTTATGCAAATGGTGAAGGCCAATTATTTTACCCGTCCCCAAAGAAACATGTTCTTTAATGTCAAATTGGGACTTCTTGTTAGCTATAAAATAAGATCATTTTTTTCCAATCGTGTACGTCTGAAGTTATGATAAAGCCTGGAAATATCGGCCGAACATCCATCATGTTGAAAATATACTTTATTCCGATAATCTAAAGTAGATTTTAAAGATTATTGCAAAAAAATTTAGTTCGCATTTCTAAGTACGACCTTCTATTACAAGTACCATTGAAAAAATATATGAGCCTATTGTACTGTGAAATGATATTGCACACATCTTTTTTTGAATTATCGTCTACTTTCTGACATTTTAAATTCGGGATTTTCAGTACATCATCAGAAAACATAATTTATTTATGAAATATTTCTATTTTTACATTTGAAATTTTGTCCCTACCAACGAACAAATAATTTAATCTTTTTTTCTTCGTCATCTTCTAAGTTATGTTTATCATATAGTTTAAATGTATATATGCATTTTATCGAATTTCAAAATTCTTCTTAGTGACGTGCTTGGGTTTTCAATAACAGATTAAAGAAGTAGCATTAATGCAGCATCGCTTTCATCTAGATCCTTTTTTCCTTTTTTAATGTCTGCTTAGAGCCTGTTGTTAGAAATTTAATGAAATTTCATACAGCATTTCTTGTCACGTTAATTCCAGGGAATTATAAATGGAATTAATCCACCACATACTTGAAGAAGACTTGTTTTAAAATCATTGGATTAAAAAAACTGTTTATTCGATTGTTAATATTTTACGAAATTTTAACTTTATACATAAGTTATTCTGATACATGTCAAATTCCATTTTTTTCTAATAAACCAGTATAGTCCGATATAGTTGGACCAGCGGGATAGACGTATCAATTATTAGTTTTTTCATTTGATTTCCTTTGTTTTAGTTTTTTTTTGTCATTTTATTTTTATGGTTTTCTTATTTATAATAAATATTAATAGAAATGTTCGTATTTTTACTAAAAATATTGAAAAATATAAATAACTTTTTATAAAACCGGTCCAACTATACGGGGCTTGCCCAACTATTTCAGATAAAAATTAAGACCAGATAGGAAAAAATAAATAATTAGTAGCAATATTTTTCCATGCTACTACTATTACATTAAAAGTATTTTACAAAAAAATATTTTTAATTAATTAATTGAATCTGCAAATTCTTATTCAACTTATTGTTAGTAATCGTTTCTTAAAATCATATTTTTTAAATAAATAAATTAATAAAATAATGTGATATTTTATATTTATTATGATCATGATTTAAAACAATATTTTTTAAGAAACTTTTCTTCTAACTTTTCAAATAGGGGAACTTTACTCTTTATAAATTTTAATATTTTACCTTATAATTTAACCTAGATCCTTATGGTTTCAGTAAAACTTCGTAAACGTTCGTGTCGAATCAAGCAAGTCATGATTCCGAAAAAATTGTGTCAACTTACTTGAGTTTTTGGTCTATTTCTCTTCTCTTACAGTCCATTCGCGGACATATTATAAATATAACAAATGTAGCTGAATCGTCATATTTTTGCAGTCAAAATAGTATATTGATAAATTTTTACGAGGTACCACGCTGTAGGTATATATAAAATTTCCATAAATGTCAGATTCCTTTAAAAAAAAGTAATTTTTTCCCGTATGTTTAAAGCTCTACAAACATGTAGATATTCAGCTTCAATAATCTTTAAATGGCCCTCGACTGCGCCTCTTTTTATTTCCATTAACGGCACGACAATAAAAGTGTTCGAGCTTTATATTGTTTGTGTTTCGTCACCCTCCAGTGTTTGTGTATGTGTTTCTTCTTTTTTTTTTTTGCAGCCTGCTTTATTCTCGTTTAAAACAGAAAATGAGGGCTGCCGAATCATGTTTGTAAAAGACTAAATTTCAATATTACCATTTTCCTCGCAGATATAGGAAAACCCAGAGAACAATATTTTTCTTTGTATTCCTGCCAGGCGTTTTTATTTTATTCCTGATAAATTGGCGAAGGAATTATAGCAGTAATCTTTTTTCAGTTCAGCACTAAAAACCTGAATAATATATATCTGTCCTTTTATTTGTTCAGAAGGGCTGAAAGCGCAGCTATAGTTTTCAGGTAATCCCTGTAAACTGAAAACGTTTTATTTGTCACGATGAGGCTTTTCGTAAATCAAATTTTCCCGGATAACAATTCCTGTTCTGGCATCAGATGGGTATCGGACTGATTTAATTTTAAAACCGGTTTTCGTTTTTATTAAAAGCCCTTTAAAACGAGCCACCGCTTCAACAGGAAGCCCCGCAGCCGAATGAATAAAATAGAGTACCTACTGATGAAATTCGTCAAACTGCGTCACAGAGGGCTTTAATTAGGTTGTTGAACAAATACCCCTAATAAATAGTGCCCCGTATTTTTTCGTAACATTAAATAAAAAAAATATATTACCGGTGCGGCACAATACAGGACGGAAGAAGCGTGTGTATTTTAAATGAATAAATTGATTTCCAATGAGTTCTTTGAATAAACAAAGAAAAAAAATCAAGTGGGTATTAATTTTAGGAAACAATATAGAATATATAACGGTCAAGTGGCTCGATTTTGGAAACAACCTCTTGAATTTATGCCCGAACGTAATTTACAACAATCGGTCCAAATATGGGTGCCCGAATTAATATGCCAATTTATTATGATAAAAGGTTGCGCGAAAATATTAAGCAAAATTACGATATTTCATTACCGGGAAGCCGGACAAAAAAATTCGTTCCCATTTTTCTGAAATTATCGGAATTTTATCAACGGCTCTTGCATCGGAGGGGTGTTTGAAAGGTAAATATTTTAGGACTAAACCCAGACAAAGAGATAAACTTATCTTGGTTAAACAATTTGGGGTCTGCAATGCGACTAAAACGGTTTTTACATACAAATGTTTCTTTTTTTCTTGGTATTTAAAAGAAAAAGTTATTATTTTGTATTAATTCAGCTGAGGAAAAGTCCATTGTGGCTTTTTGGTAAACGACTTAATTATGCCTCTCAACACGCTTGAGTTAAGCTACATTAACACATGAAACAATTTCAATAGCTTTTGAGGTTTTATTGTAGCCGATGTAAGCGAATGTACGTTGTGTTCCATTACTCTATTTTAGAGGAAGCGTATAGTACAACATATTAGAGTTGAAGGCGATCCGAATTTTGTCAATTGAATTATCATTGTAAATGAAACCTAAGTACATTACTATGATTTATTATATTGTCACAGTGTACGTTTCTATGTTTAGGTCTTCGTGATTTCATATACGAGTTGCTTAGGCATTGTTCATAAATTCTCTACAGAGTGATTTTTCATGTAGTGTTAAGATAGAAAGTTTTTATAAATATGTGGATAAAAACATTTCGTTTCGAAGATACGGGTTGTTCAAAAGTGTAGTTTTTCTTCATAATATTTATATTTTTGTAGACAAATATTTGAAACTTTGTACTGATGCCACACTTTAAGATACTTACAAGTAAATATCATTAAAATTTGAAATGTCATACAGTGATGTTTTTTATGTTTTTTTTATACGTGGTCACTTTAGCCCATTCAATTTTCCTCATGACGGCACTGATCTTTTTTTATTTCTGGAATTAAAAATTCTTATATTTGCCTGATTATTTTTGTTATCTTACTTTTTTTCGATATCTGTCACCATTTTCGAACTATTTACTAAAATACACTCAAAACTATATTATTTTTTATTTATTTTTACTATATACTCAAGCTTTAAGCATTATCGCTAAATATTTCCCACATTCTGGTATGGAAAATTTCTATCGAAAATATGTATGTTATATCCATACCAGATCCAGAGAATGTAAGCACTTCTCCTTTGTGATCTTCCACTGCGCATTAACTTTTAACACTTCATATCTATCAAAACGAAACATTTTTGACCACATATTTATAAAAACTTTCTATCTTAAAACTACTTGAAAAATCACCCTGCGACATATTGGACAATTTTTAAAAAAACTCTGTATAGGGAGAATGGCATTTTATTGTCAAAATATACCACATATTCCTTAATTTTTATAACTGCAAAAAAATTGTATAAAAGTAAAATGAGACTAATTGGACGGCGTTATGGAAAAACCTATCAAACGACATCATTTTCGAAATCAAGTTATTGGTTTTCGTTACTGGTTTCGTTATTGGTTGGATTCGTCTCATCGAGTAGAATCCAACAATATCAAAACCTTGATTTCGAAAATTATATCATTTGATAGATTTTTCCATAAATCACCGTCGAATTGTAAGATGGCTACAATTTAAAACTACTTTCAACTATACAGGATATTTCAAGGAAACGAGATGCGGAATATTTTTTAAAGGGATAATCTTCATATTTTCAAATATTTGGAGTGCTACTAAAATTTTCTGTGTGATTTCAAAACCAATTTTGCATTATGTAAGAACATTTGCAAGTTACTTATAAAAGTCTCAAAATTTGGGGAAAATCATTCTGCTGTAGGACCAGCTATACTATCAAATCGACACCAATTGTAATAAAAAAAATTAGCCCCATAGAGGTAAATACTTGATTAAATGTCCTAAGGATTGCCGAAATAGTTATATTATACGTGTACAAGCGATTTCTAATGACATGTCAATTTAGTTAATTTTACAATATTTTTTCCTGCTTTTTTTTTTCAATCGATCACTTTATGTTACTATCCTAAGTTGTACGATTATTGGTTTTCCTTAACTTTCATAAAAGTTTCTCTATACCCATCTCCACTATACGTATTTTGAAGTATTTATTTTAATATTTATGAATTGCTGCGTCAAAAATACTAGAAACTCTTGCTATGTTGTTATTTTTATTGTTCCTTAGGTAATCGTAATCCAAAAAAAAATAATATCAAGTGTCGCATTTAAGGTTCTTTGTTAGAAAAATAATAAAATTATAAAATTATACTTTACAAAAAAAAATGGACTTTATTCATGGAGATATGTCAATAACAATGAAGTATAAAGATTCCATTATTTACAAGTCAAGAGATGAAAAATCGATTGACGCAAATTTTGCAAAATATTACTGGAAGTAACGTAATAGAAATCAACAGATTCTATAACGAACAACAAACCTAGTTGTGTGTTAATGGAAGACACATTGAACACTGACTGCTGTAATAGTTTTGCAGCAGTCATAAAGCAAAGCGTTTTTGCTTTATGTTTCTTAATAAATGGATTTGTCTTGTAATTAGTTCTGATATATCAGCAGATTTGTTACCATATTTAATATTAATGTATTTTACATTTAAATTTTAAATTGCGCATAAAATAAAGTATATTAAAAAAAAGCTAGTCAGTTGTATTACCGATTAAAGAAAGAAAGATTAAATGAAGAAACCATGTATTTTCTATGAGAGAAACTGAGTTTCACGTTAAATTTTTTTTTACTGTTTTGTTTTTACTGTTATTTATTTAACCAGAAAAATAACGTCAGCCAAAGAATTTTCAACGTCTTTTTGATCCAGCAATTCATTAAAATAGGTAATACAAAAAGTAACGGAGATGGGTATCCAAAGACACTCTTGAAATTGAATTAAGGCCAGTAATCGTACAATTTAAGATAATAAGTTACAGGGTGTTCCATTTAAAAAATTCGAAAATAGGTAGTATTAAATTGATTTATATGTATAAAACACTTTGTGTAACATAATTACTTCAGCCACCTCTAGGGCACTTAAACAATTATTTAGCTCTATGGGACTAATTTGTTCATTGCAATTATTATCGGTTTGAAATTATAAACGATTTTACAACATAATGCAAAACTGGTTCTGAAGTCATGCAGCAAATTCTACTACTAGTATAGGGTGTCCCATTAACAAAAATTGCGTTCACACAATATCCTGCATATTTTTGAATGACAACCCATTTAGTCTCATATCATTGTCTTGGTGGCGAATGACTCTAATCCACAATTTTAGATTTTTTGATTTATGATTGTTCACAACTTCCAAAATGTGCAAATTTTATAGTAATGGACAAATTTTGGCAATTAGCAGCTTTTTTGTTCAATTCTAACACATTTATATTGAAAAAATGCATTGAAATGATTAGCACTAAGCGAGTTTAAATGCGTTTTATTCAAAACTCATGATCAGTGGGTTAGAACCATTTACCACCAAGGCAACGATATGTAACCTTTATACACATACGAATGTAGAATATTTTCAAATACAGGGATACTTTTAGCAAAAATTAGCACCCCTTCTACATCGCGAGCTGCTAATCTTCTTTCAAAACATGAAATAAATCGAAATATGCTGCATCCTTTATTCTTCAAATAACAGTGACATTTTAGTCACAATAAACACAGTTTGCTCGTTTTGGAGCATTGACTGAACTTAAAAGGCTTCTATAACTCTAGGTAACAATTTATAATGAAAATGTTGTTTATCATAATTTTCTTGCATTTTTGATTTTATTTGAATTAATTAATAAAAAAAATCACCTTGTTTTTCTTTCCGTGTCGCTTAATCTTAAGATATTTAAGTTTAAAGAATCAAAAAATGCCTTTTTTAGTCGATTTCCAGAGCTTATATTTGATTAACAAAAATTTGTTAGCAATTTTTGGTTACTACATTAAATAGTGCCATTCTTCATCTTCAAAATGCACTATAGATTTTTATTATACGGTTTTTTCTCAATGAGAAATTTAAGTTTTAAATTGGACGGTTTTGTGGTCACCCGAGCTATCTTTCATAAGCGCACTGTAAGAAGTACCAGTTCTATTGCATGACAATGACATGACATGACAAATTAACAAGACAAGGTAACAATAAACTTTTGAAAATATATTTCGAATATCCGAAAGGCAGCCAATTTCTGATCCAAGGCTTTAACAAACTTTTTTTTTTAATTCCGATAAACATCTTTTTTATAAGTTCTTACTTAATGTTATTAATTTGTCATGTCATGTCATTGTCATGCAATAGAACTGGTACTTCTTACAGTGCGCTTATGAAAGATAGCTCGGGTGACCACAAAACCGTCCAATTTAAAACTTAAATTTCTCATTGAGAAAAAACCGTATAATAAAAATCTATAGTGCATTTTGAAGATGAAGAATGGCACTATTTAATGTAGTAACCAAAAATTGCTAACAAATTTTTGTTACTCAAATATAAGCTATGGAAATCAACTAAAAAGGCATTTTTTGACTCTTTATACTTAAATATCTTAAGATTAAGCGACACTAGAAGAAAAGTAAGGTGATTTTTTTCTTTGATTAGTTCAATTAAAACTTAAAATACAAACAGTTTCAGATAAACATTTTTTTGTTACCTAGTATAATAGGAAATCTTAAATAAAATAGTTCTCGTTATCATAACAGTCTCCCAAGTAACATGATATTACTTTTCTACACTAAATTGGTACCGGGTATAGACCCCGATAACATTACTACGAAATTTACCAGAATCTTCATACAAAATGTTGAATCTGCCGGAACGTTATGTCCAAAAATGTTATTTTTAGTTTCAACAAGCAGCACATGTCCATTTAAGACATATATAGCTGTCTCTTTCTATCTATGCATTTATACACATGTGCTCTTCCAAATTAACTCAAACAAATGTGTCTTATGTCATTATTAAGTGAGATACGCGCGTGTAAACATGGCTGCCGATAAAGTTTATTTGCGACACTGTATTTTATCAGTACATTACGAGCTTTTGAAAGCTAACGAAAAGCTCAATTCGAAGAAATATTGTTAGTAAATAGATGATTTAGCCAAATCAGTTATAAAAAAAAGAGGCCGACTATGTTCAATAAGAAGCAAATTATACAGATTCATGATAAAGTCAGATTGCATGTCGTTATGGTGACTCGTTAAAAAATAGCGGGATTAGGCTGAGAAATTCTGCCACATCTACCATAGTCCTCAATAATCTTAATAACTCTCCTCATTATCACTTGTCCACCACACCAACCAAACCGAATGTCCCAGAAGTACTTTTTGAGTTCTTTTTTAAAGACAAAGCTTTTTTAAAAAATGGTATTTATAAATTACCATCGCTCTGGCAAAAGTTCATAAGTAACAATGGTAATTATATTGTACAATAAATATTACTGAAGGTACAAGAAATGTATTATTTTCTTTCAGTTCCCTAACGAACAGAATTTTCCGGTAGACTTAATATATAAAATGAGGTCATTTAACTTGTATGGGTAATTATAAAAAAAAACAATCGTAATATGAATATAGAATTTTTGAGAGAAATTGCAAAAATCTTTAAGAGACTTCCAATCAAGAGGCGACAAATCCAATTAACTTACCTTTATTTCCATGACTTGCTTAATTAGAAAAGTAATATTTTGAAAAAGAAGATAATAAATTTTTTGTTTTAAAATTCGGAATATTTTACTTTTATTGACCAACTATTAAGAATCTTTATCAGTTTTTATCAATTTTTCTTCTCAAGAATTGCTGTCAAATATAACATTGATTTTCAGTTATTCTATATACATATACTTCGAACTTAAATCGATATTTTATATTGAAAACATCATAATGATAGCGCTCCTCTTTTTATATAATATTCCAACAACTTTTTAATAATAGATTTTACGTACGTTCAATGCATATTTAATACGAATAGAAATGTTTTTTAAACGGTAAAAGATTCAGAGACGTACGTAACCTAAAATTGAGTCCTGTTACGGTTCATGATGTATTGCGGTTTTCTATTTATTCTACCTAAACCACAAATGAAGAAACAATTTTTAATAACCCATTAACTAATTTTTAAACAAATTAAAACAAAACTTAAGGACAAATTAATGGGACGTAAAAATCGTTTGTTTCAATTCGCTATTATATTATTGAGTGTTAATTTTTTTAAAGCCGACCACATTTTCTCATTGATCCTAACTTTAGCTTGAAAAAAATCAAAACAACTAATTTTTCCTTACGACGTCAGACGTTTCCATGGTCTATTTATAATCATGTATTAGTGTGTGTATGGAACCTATTTCCAGAAACGATAATTAGCAAAGCCATTAGGAAAGAGAGAGAGGATTCTTTTTAACTAACGATTATATCACTTCTTAACTCTTTATAAATCTAATAGAGTGTTAAAATGAAATTATTCCTAATCTTAAATGATTTTCTGTAAACATTTCGATGCTGTATGCAAAATTTATTCTATTTCTTTTCATTTCGTTTACGTTAAATTCATAAAAATAAATAAATCCAATTCGAATTTCCTCCAGTGCAAAATACAAATTCTCTTGTGTGTGCCTGGTCCTTTGGGGTAGTTTGTTCATCCTTGAACGGCAATATTTTCTACCGAAAATATCCAACGGAGATCCCCATCCTAACGATAATATAGTGCTTAATTCAATACGTCCTCACCTTTTCAAATAATTTATTACGTAACGAGTTGGAAAATAAAAAAGGCGATTTATCAAACTGTCCCTTTCGTTTTGCAGGTAGTACTTCTTCCAGTTAGTTAGAACCTAAACTTCTTTCTTCGCTTCTGCGAGATTATAATTCACGTTCAGTTAAGAAAATGAAAAAAAAAAGTAAAAAACGAAAATTTATTACGATTTCATAGGATTTAATTAACAATTTCCCTGTAATACCCGTTCTGAAAATAAAAAGAATGCTAATTTTTCAAACTGTCAGCCGTAAGACATTCCTGTACTATTTTTATTACCCAGCGTGGGTCAATAAATCGAATCTTATCAACAAAACTAGAATTAATAAAACAATGTTCTAGAATTGAATTACCTTTCTACTGTCGTTTAATACACATAAGCACCGAAATGGTAATAAATTTTTGCCTAACAATAGTCGGGTTGTTAAACGGAAGGTAATATAGGACAACTTATCGTTAACCACGCATATTTCTTCAGCCTTTGTAAGTTTCATTATCGTTTCCTACCAGTTGATAAGGTTAATGGATATTTCACTACCTTTATACAGAGTGTTTAGAAAAAGTTCGACACATTTCAGCCCTGTAACTGTTATATCGATTTAAATTCTTAATAAATCATTATTGAAAAAATGTATTACATCCGTTTAAATATATTATAATTACTTTTATTAATTAATTATTTATTGTTGAAATATGTATGCAATATTTTTAATAACACCTGTAACCAATATTAAACTGTTATTTTATCGTTTTCTTACATTTAAACGCGCTAAGTAATAATCGAAAATACAACATATCGCAGGAAAACATGTTTCAGTAATAATATCGATAATTGTTTTGTGGTTAATATTTCAAGCATTAGTTTTTTTTTAATTTTCCAATGACAATAAAAGGCATCGTTGTTTTCGAGAAAAAAATCATATAAAAAAAGAATGTAAATTTTGCGGTGTACTTTCAATATTATTAATTTAACAGTTTTTTATCAAAAATTGTCTGGAAAATCTGTTTACTTTTTAAATATTGTACATACATCTCTTTGAGAAGAAGTAAAACGATATGCCATCGTGATAATAGCAAACGTATTACATAGAATAATTATTTTTAATATTTCTAAAAATAGTATTTAAATTGACAAGACGTATTATTTTTCTTCTTTTTATTTTAAAAGTGTTTTTGGCATATTTTTCTTAAATAAATTAAAAATAGATTTGTGCCTTTTATGGAATCAAGTCAGTTACTGCCCTGTATACTAAGACTATGTCTTTGTAATACTGGATAATCTTATAACAGGATAGTATTGTAGGATAGAATAACAAAACGTTCGTATCTGGTATGTATATCGTTCTGAAATGTTTCCTGTAGACACTGCATCAGGAAGTCTTCTACTGATATATCGAAAACCAATTAAAGTGAAAACAATAAAAACAACTGAATAAGATATGTACATTTAGAAAATATACTGAATATATGAAACAAGCCACATATAGAGAAAATATGAACATAAGGAATTTCAATTAAGGCAATATATCAGTGTGTGCGTCCTATACAATTTATTTTTAAAGAAAATGGTAACTGTCAATGGAGGACTGCGTTGGAGGCACATACTTAAATATATAATAATGTTCAATTCAAAAATCTGTGATGCCGGATGTTCATTACAAGAAGTTTCATGTGTTCAGTATGATGGGTTTACAAGGGAATTGCTTCTTTTTTTTTATTCCTATCTTTACGACTATTAACTCCGAGATATGCCGTCACTAATAAAATTAATTAAATGATTCCTTGCATCAGAAACGTCCAAAATTAATAAACCGTAAAGGTGTTTTGTTTCATTACGACAACGCAAGATGTCATACCTCACTGGTCACATGACAAAAATTTCTAAGACTTAACTGGGATATTTTGCCGCACCCATCACACAGCTTGGACAATACGCCATCAGATTTTCATGTGTATTTTAAATTAGCTACAGAACTTTTCGAGAATTTTTTAAAACTGAAAAAAGAACCTACGAAATCGAAAATTATATAAAAACGTGGAGTAACTAGAAGTTGATCTTTATCTTATACATTTATAAATCAAGCCACATTTATAAAATGTGAAAACACAAAAATTAAAAGGGAAGTCAATCAATTTAAAATACTTTTTATACAAACATATAAAATTAGAATTTCATTTTTTATAACTCGAGGAAAAAAATATACAGGGTGTCCCGTAACATATGGACCACAATGAAACTACAAATAGTAAACATAAAAATATCTCGTATGACCCAAAAATGTCATAGTAAAATGTCACTCTTTTAAAAAGTACAGGATATTAAAGAAAAACAAATTTACGAAAATATATACAACAATTTCAAAACAGTTCAATCTATAGAGTCTAAATTTGGCACAGTTGTGTTTTTGAGAATGAGTAATATGATTTTAATGAGAATTTCATGATTATGTGAATATTCCTTCTAGAGGGCGATAGATTTAATTGATAAATACAATACATGGTTAATAAATTTTGTTTGTAATATTTTATTTTTAAACATGAATTAAAGAAGAGGATTTTTGTCTAACAATAAGTAAAATGGTAATATTTCATTGATCTCTCGTTTCGAAGATATTATTAGATTTTAAACATGGTGATGTGATAAAATCCGGTCATCTATATCAAATTTATAAAAAAAAAAAGAAACAAAATCCTATCGATATATTAAAAAGTTATTCAACTTATTTAGGTAAATCCTGAAAACGTTTACCATTAACATAAACTTTCTTAAATATTTTTTGTTGTCGGGCTTTAAGAAAATACCTTCATTATATATTAAAATTGCAAAATTTTAATATGCAATTATAATATTAAAATGTAAATATCGTGAGTTACATTTTATATTAAGATATTGTCGAGGTATACGAGATATTCTTACATCTACCAATTGTGGTTTTTCTGTGGCTCACATGTTATAGGAGACCCTGTAGATATTTATTCCTTGTTTTATATTTGAAAATTTTTGTTATACTCGTAGTACAAAATGCACGCGTGTCATTTAGGTGTGATAAATATTTCAATGGTACCACGTGACAACAGGAAGTCGGATAGTCCCACCCCCTTGGTGCCCATACCGAGCCGTCGGCGGTTACGCGGACGTGCGATGCATCAATTTGTAATGCGACAAAAACGTGAACGGAAAGGTACGACCATCTAGCACACAGTCAGTCTAACAGCGATCGACACATAACCAAATTGAACGGTTGAACAGAGAGAAAATTCACATTGTACCGTAGTGATATATTATTTCGCATTCGTGACATAAGTAGTAGCCGTCGGTACGTTTCTCAAAAGCGAAGCTTCAATGATTATTTCTACGATAACCACGTTTCAGTAATGCTAGAGAACGCGTTAAAGACGAGCGTCGCACCTGTATTTCAGTGTCGGCGTCGGCATCGCGACGTCCAATCGGATGTGACGCCCAGGTGATCACCATCGTCCCTATCGATTGTTTGTGTTTATGTGCAGTTTATGTTTGTGTCCTGCTCCACTGTTCTTCTTCTTTTACTATTTCTTTCCTTATCGGTTGCACAAAGTAAAACCCAACGGTTTCGATCACGTTTTCTCTCTTTCTGCGACCGTGAGTGAACAACAACAAGAACAAGTGGTCGTTGCAGGAAGAAGAAAGGATTATTGCGAGAGGTGCCATGAAAAGCAGGACGACGACTGCGAAAGGTCAGTCTTCGAATGGAGGGCCTTATCCTGCTATCAGTTCAAGTTATTGGCAGCCGGCTCCTGTACCTAGTCCTTATTTAGTGCCAGGTATTTACACAAAATCTCAAGAAGAATTTCATAAAATGATGGTTAATATTAATGTAATAAAATCAATTATTTGAAAATGAAAAGTACTAATTCAAATCGATGTTAAAGTACTGCATTGGCAGTCAAATTTATCTAACAGCTAGATAGCTTCACCCCGAACCATGTAAGAATCAGAAATAGTAAATTGTACAGTAAATAATAGCGTATCGTGACAGTGTGAGCGTGATTTCTTCAAATGCGCCTTGCAGTGTTGTAACTTCTTGCAATTGTACTAGGAATTCAATTCTAACATCACTGAGAAAGATTTTACTTTGTACTTGATATACCTACCCCTTTGAAAGAACATATTATATTTAAAAATATTTTTATTGAAAAATGCATCCTAAATATAGAATTTTTAACAAAAAAAAAGAAAAAACTAATAAATTAAATATTTTACGAAAGAAAATGTCACTTGTTTCAAATTATTCCTATTTTTTACAGTGTACCTCTTAATAAAAATTCCATAAGTTTACAATAGTTAATAAGACGGAAAAATGTGCGATTTTATCCATTCCAGTATTGTTACATTGAATTGTAAATAAAATTCATTTAGTATAGAGAGCAAACAATGTCAAGTCGATCAGCGGAATTTTTTTAATGACAAATTTGCATTTTGACAAACAAACACTTAATATTGTTATAGTATACCTAAACCATTTTGGAATTTTGATCTTTATGTTCTGGCTGAATTATCATTATCAATTGATAAAAGAAATTAGATTTATATAAATATCCTTTTAAAATTTCTAAAAATATCACTTTCATCATGTTCAAACACTAAAATTTAATTAATCCACGATTGGAGGCTTCCAAAGAACTTCTCTTTTTAGGTCGTAATAAGTGTATGGTTTTTCAATGATTATGCACAAAGCCACTCTTCAAACCTACAAAGCCGATGGTGTGAAAGTGTTTTGTTACAATAAAGTATTTTCTTTTTTTTTCTAAGTTTTTTTCAATTAATTTTTCAGAATTGTGAATAGGCTTTTTAATATGTCCTTTACCTAAACAATAAACCTCTTTAAAATCTGGAGTCGATGGCACGATTTACCTATTGAATTCCAATTTTAGATTCATACTCTAAATACTTAGAATTGAGACCTGAAAGTGATAAGTTATACAATAAACAAATTTAGGAATTTCATATTTTATTTAATCATTAAATTGCCAAGTGAACTTTCATTATTATATCACCATTTCTACAGCGCTAACATAGACGACACCGTCAATAGGCTTCCATATAAAGCCGTTCAAGTAGTAAAAGTCTTGAAACGTAGCGTGGGTATTTAATTTTCAGTAGCCGAGCGCTATTAGCAAATAACGTGTACACTTCACTCGAAATACACATTTCAACCGAGCCCATTACCCAATACATTAGTTAACAAAAAGGTTTTTTTCGGGGTAAGGATAAAAATTGTCCTGCACTCTCTGAATATTTGTTTAATAATGACGAAAATATATGTTTTTGCATAGAGGACGTCACATAAGTGTTTGTCCAACAACGACCACACATATAAAAAAAAAGGAATTATATAAAATCCATGTATGTGTAATATTTGTCTATCCTATTACATTTCGATTTTGTTATTGATTCAATATTTGCGAGAACGTTACGCCACTGATGTAATACAAGGAAAAGTTATTCCTCTATGGCGACAAAGATGACATTGTTCTCGGACCTAGAATGATGTTTATGTTACAAATGTCCGGGCGATGGCGATATTTCAGCAGATTTTATCACAATGAGAATCTCGATGTTTTGGTCGCTCACGACAGATGATACTAGGAAAAAAAGGGTCCGGCCTTTTTTTTCTATTTTTTTTTAATCGTACTTTCGGAATCTCCAAAAATTCCAGATAACACCAAGTAAAAGCTTTATTTGAAACACAATTGTTACGATAATAATTGTTTAAGGATTTTATTCAAAAAATTTGTTAGACATATATTGTAAACTCGTCTGTTTCAATTACGTTTTCTGCATACTCGACACAAAACACTCGGTTCTATTGACGTTATCGGCTAAAATATGTTCCACCATAGTGCAGATAACAAGTTATTAACATAAATTATCCGTTAATATACAGGCAAACCACATTGAAGAAACAGCTTCTTGTAATTTTCGATTAAAATAAAAGGAAATTCGTAAAATACTCGTGCCAATTTCAAGTGTTTATCTCTTAGAATTTCTCTTATTAACGATTTTTTATTCTTGAAAAATCTTTCAAACTGGTTTCAAGTTTTCTTTTTTTATTCTAGTATTATGTCGTAGAAGTCTCGGTAAACATACAGCGACTTGAAACACATAAATCGTAACTGGTCAATGAGGAAGTAGGCATATGTATGCCAGTCAGAACTTGAACTAGCTCAGACTTAACAGTACCACATGTCCATATTTGTTTTAATTTATGTAGCCGGTACAAAGTTTTTTTCCAAAATATGAAAATATATTGTATACAAGAAAAAATTTACCTAAGAGCATGTAAAAATGATAATTTTTGGATCGCTTTTTCTCGAAATTTTAAAGATTGACTGTACGATAACTCGGGAAACAACAGTGTGAATTTAAATATACTTAAGATTCTTGGAATACGTTTGTAAAGGTAGTTTTGAAAAAAAATCAATATAATTCAATTTTTGGGATGTTTCGATTGGCCTCTAAGCCCTGAACAAATGATCAAATTAATTTTTGATCTGTACCCTGACGAAACAATGAAAAATATCTTTAAATTTTCAAGAACTATGAAAAGTTTTTGACTGAATTTTATAAAAATTCATATAAAAGAATATTTTCTAATAAAACCTTTCATTTTTTCGACAAAAATGTTCCGTTGAAAGGTTATAGAAAGATATATGGAAAAGCATTTAAATCATGGTAAAACGCGAATCCCAATATGATCCAAGATTTAGATCGCATATTATATTCTATGCAAACTGGAGCGAATGCAATAAAATTCCCCTCAATAAATTTAAGGAAAAATGCAGAGAACCAGGTAAACTCAGCAGAAAAGGAGCGATTCCCATAAAAATATATTATGTTTGGTTGTGTATGTTGTTTGTTCAAACAGCGGTATACCAATGGATAAATATTATCTCGTTATATGTATTTGTTTTATTGAATTTAAGTATATAATTTAAAATTTATTATAATATCCAGGGTCTATTATCGTTGGATAGTTTATTATCCCTTGGTGAAAGTGCGTATATTTTTGAATCCATTTATTATAACAGCGAATAATGTTGAATATTTAATTACCCTGTTTTAGGCAGTTGTATGGCCATTTATTAAATTTTTACTCGGTAATTTTTTGATTAATCGATTTGACGTAATGAGGTGGAATATATTATCAAACAATACCATTATATAAATTTAATATTTTGTAGTTTTCCACGTTAAATGGATTATTTTTTCAATTTCCACATTTAATCATTTTTTCCTTCGATTTGCAAAATGGTATTTTATTGCCGTTGTCGAAAGTATTGTATGTAAATAATTTCAGATTAACGTTGCATGTTTGCTGAAACGATTATAATATCAGACATACACATGAGACCATGACAAAATATCATCCTTTTCGTTTATCCAAACCATTTTCGAGTTACGCAACATTGACTCTAACCGCAGCATAATTAAATGTTAAACAATTAAATAACAACGTTATTTTATTTTTTTTAGTACATTGAAACTGAATAAAGAAAATTTCGTTTGTCTGCCTTGGAACTTTGAATGTGTTAAAATCTTTGGTACTCAAATTTTTACAATTTCAACATTTAGTTTCTATTGCAAGTGTTTTCTTGCAAAAGTTTCACGCTTCGAATTCGTTTAAATCGTTTGTAAATTCGTCCCACTTTTGTTTCTAATATTTGCCTCCCTAAAATTCGACCTCATTCGCAACCTCTTTTAACCTTCGTTACTAGTAGTCGTAACCAATTAGGTAGAACAATTAGATTTAACGCAAACAATAATAGAAACTATTAAAGAATAGTGCAGGATCAGCGATTGGATCTCACCTGAGCCTGCATTATTTATAATAATATTATAAGTATTAAGGTGCATTCCCATAAAATTTTTAATGTTATTCTCGTGGGTGTGTGTTTTTTCATTCCTATTTCAATGGTAAAACGTGTTAAAGGTGCATAAATCAAGCGACAGCGAATATAATGATCACCTTTAGTAATAATGGAAAATATTTTCTGATTAATCAGCACAACATAATAAATAATAATGAGGAGAACTGTGTCTGTTTGACGAAATCTCGATGAAAAGTTTCAACTATTTTTACGTACTATCGTTCGAACGATCATTTAAGAAAATAAACTGTAACATGTGCGAGAGTGAATGATCGCCATTATGCCGCGATTATGTTGTTTAGGAAGGAAATCCTTAATAATAAGAGCTGATTATTTTGCGGTAATCATGTGTCGCTTTAAATTGCCGCAATTACATGAAGAATGATGCGTTTCAAGGCGAATTCTACACAATCATTTTCCGTTTTTGTTTTCAGTATTTGAAAGAAAATTACCATAAGCGTTTTATATTTTTTCTTTACCACAGTTATAAAATATAAAATTTACATGTATTTTTTCCGTAAAAACACACGTAACTTTGACACAAATCATATCGCTTTCCTGTGGAATTGCTTAGTTTTTTTTCTTTGTTTTTTAATAGACACTGCATTTCTTAAGATTTACGTAAATTTTGTCACTAGAATTCTTTTCCTTTTGCGTAATGTTTCTTTGAAACAATCATGTGTTTGTGCTAAAACGAACATCGAGTTTATTTATTTTTCTTTTAATATGTAAATTTCAGCAACTTATGAGCTTTTATATTGTAAACATTTGTTTTTTTAGTTATTTTTAGAAAGATGTGCAAAGGATTGTATTGTACTTATTAAATATCACTTTCTATATTTTTATCACAATCGGCATAACCATAAGGAAAATGATTATTTTCAGTTTCAAACAGAGACTTAATCAAAAATTATAGTGTTATACCACTGTAAAGAGCTACCTAGTAAATAGCACCCACACTGGCAAGATAGTGTACGACTTTAACACGTGAACATTTTTAATCATTTGAATCTAATCGATTATACAGTCCGAATTGTGAACTTTTTCTACAATCTTGATCTAGTATTTCCTAGAGTTAAGGGGTAACTTGGAAAAATAGTGCACTAGCAACCAGTTAATAAAACAAAGAATGCATGAAACTCAATGATTTTGCCACATTTGAAAAATTCTTTTTCTACAATATACATATCCAGAAATAAATGTTAGTGGGCAAATTTCAGGACAACAATAATGTAAAATAACGTAAAAAGTCGAGTGCATTCGAAATAAAAAAAAATACCTAGATAAATGTACGTATGATAATTATTTTAACCTTTGCCAGTCGTTAATAATCGGGTGCTAATGGTCAGGGACACAAGAGAAAAAAATTTAAAACGTACCCAAGTTTGTACATAAAATTAGTACTGAGGTTTAAATTACTTTATGACCTGATAGTCAAAATGGAACTTGAAACCCTATTGAACAATCGATGAATAAAATATTTTTACATAAATATTGAGAGAGAGTATAAGCAATAGGAACAGTTCGATGGACGATGTTTCTGACCGATGATAACTACCATTTTGTTCCAGAAGCGACTTATTTTCGTTTGGCCGTGCTATTAATATACACTCCATACACGAATAATATGTCATTAGTCTCCAACAATCAATTGTGACACATTCGAAATTATTTTTGGTATCGTCAGTGCATGTAAAACAGTGATCATCGTTCATTGTGAACGCAAAATTTATTTGACGACCCCGTGTGCTTTTCGATGGGGTCACACGCACATTACGACCCATAATTTATTGTTTGAAAAAACAATGTTTGTCGGTATGATTAATGATTCGGCACGATTATATTTGTCTTTTTAAATATGTACGTTCTTCTATAAAAAGAACATTTAACAGTGACTGCACACATTGTTCCGACATGTAACCGAAGGTCACGGTTTCAAGAATAAATAAAGAAAAAACATTGCAATGCAATCCATCTCGTTTTGTAATCAAACTGCACTGACATAATCTTGCGTAACACTCTGTGTACGGTGTATTTTCGCTGCATTTGTTTGCTAATTTAAATGAATCCCACGCGAATGTATCCGTTTTTTCTTTGCTCTATTCGTTCAAAACGACCAACCCATTTCCTAGGTTGGTTCATCTTTGTATGTTTTTAAATGGAAATTTAATTAATTTTGCTGGAAATTTTAACAGGTCAGCAGAGGAGTAATGATTAACGAACGATTCGAGAATTTAACTTCGTTCCACAGACTTGCAGTGCTTCGCTCTTTTTGCTTCTGCTTTTTCGTTCAATCGTTAAATTTCAACTTTTAATAATGATAATTGTGCCTGACGATGATCGTTGAAGTGGAATATTCAAATTATCGGTCTAAGGATGCACAACCGAATCAAAGAATAGTATTTTTTTTCTTGTAATGAATATGCTGAATATTCGATGTTGTCTAGACGACGTTGAGCAAGAAATTAAGACTTACATATATCTATTGAAAATTGAAAAGGGCTTACAATAATTCGTGTAACAATTCCTAAAATTGTTTAACAAAAATATGGATAAACAACAAATATATTATTTATATAAACACGGAAATCATAAAGTTGAAAGCTTTTTTAAAACTGAAACTATGTGTCCTATTTTTCTACATTATAAGCCAGCAAGTGTTTATTTGAATATGTGTTTCCTGAATTTCAAGCAATCATGACTTTTCTTTTATATTCATACTTTTCTCCATTCTTTGCATTTTACTCGATTTTGTTCCGTTGTTCCTTAAATTGTCTCAATTGAAATTTTCCTAGTCGAAATTTGAAATAAATACAACAAACTGAACCACCACATCTAAAACTGGCGCCAAATTGCGGTTCCGCATGCAAACTAGAAACTTTCGAATATAATTAGTGTCTAAGCAGTTTAAATTAATAACAATTTCTCGAATTCCCTTTATTCCGGTCCGTTCGCCCTTTAAATACTATATTGAGCCATTTAAATGACGATCCAAGTCGGTCTGGAAATTTTCGTGGATTCGTACGATATCAGTGGGTCTCCTCGAATTTCAAATCCTCTTAACAATGCGGCCACGCAAAGTCCGGATCCTCGGGAGAGCCTGTTTCACGAGAAGTAAACTTTGCGGTTCACCATTAAGAAGAACTTTAGTTTAAAACAGTCTGGCGTTTTGTTCGCGGAAGTTGCCGCCCATGTTTAAATTAAATAAAGTTTTATTAATATTTTTAGAGACCGTTGTGAATGGTTTACGTTCAGGTGGTTGTTTGTTTTTTTTGCAGCGAAAACCCCGAGTTACAACAATTATCACGGGATGTTGGTTTCGTATAAAGGCCAGATATGTTGGCGTAAATTTGTGCCGCTTTTCCCGTCATCATTCAGATTATGTTGGTTGCCTCACTCGTAATTTAGAAATATGAAAATGCTGAATGCGAATATTTGCATAATATCGTCAAAATCTCAAAGAGAGAAACTGAAAAAGAGAGACGAACTCGGAATTATTTGTAATCACGATTCGCGACGGCTACATCAGTCCTGGTGACCAAATAAAAATTGTGAAAGAAGTTCTCACTACTTTTATAACGCGCTATTGAAAACATCATTTATTTTCCAGACATTCTTCTTTTTGATATAATATTTGTAAACGGTCCAAACAAATATTTTCGCCCGATGGCGCACAAAAAAAGCCATTCAAATATGTTGCGTGTGTTTTTTTTTTTTTTTAAAGGGCTTGTTTGCAACAAATGTAAATTTTGTAATAATTGGAAATATACCGTGCTACAGCTTATCTCGTGGTAGCAGTTGTGTTTAGATGCAATGACATATTTAGGTTAATTGCCAAACACTACAAGGACTATTTTTTATTTCGTACTTATCGTTATGAGAATAGCAAACAGTAATTTCCCAAATATCGCGCTGAGTTCATTACGATATTTGCTGAAAGTTTAATATTGTAAATTTATTGATTTGTTCCTGTATACTGATCCATTATAATACATCCATCAGAAAACAATCCGATGAAATCTGAATTCTTAAGTGTGTGGTGTCTAATTTTAAAATGTTTTTCACAAAAAAAAAATGAATGCACAGTTTAGAAATCTTATTACTTAACTGATTTGAATTTTGTTGGTTAATTTTCAGAAAGAAAACTATTCGTTGGAATGTTAAGTAAAAAATACTGCGAAAACGATGTCAGAACCCTATTCTCCGGTATCGGTACGATCGAAGAGTGTACAGTGCTCAGGGACACTTCGGGCAATTCCCGGGGGTGCGCATTTGTCACGTTCAGTACGAAACAAGCGGCCCTCTTGGCAATCAAGAACCTTCACCAATCCCAAACGATGGACGGTTGTTCCGCCCCACTCGTAGTCAAGTTTGCGGACACTCAAAAAGAAAAAGAACTGAAAAGACAGCAGCAAATGCAGGCAAATGTGTGGAATGCTCTGGCTACCACACCCACGTTAGCCTCTCCACCTCAACAATACAGTCCAGTTCTACATTCGGACGCTGCTTCTTTGCAATTGTTGCAAGCAGTGAACGGATCATTGTTGCAACAGCAACTATTCTCGAACTCTGAAAATTTATTGGCTCCGATCGGGGTTCAGAACTTAGTGACGTTGGCTGCTATGTCGCAACCAGCCACTACGGCCACGACCCCATTGTGTGTTGCTAATTTATTGGGGAAAAGTGCGGGAGTGGATAGAACACTTACGGCAGCAGGATTGCCATCCGCATTAGGGACCACGCCTGATTTGAGCTCGTACGGATCATTGATCACAAACGCGACGCTCAATGCTGCCGCTATTGCTGCTGCTGGTAAACAAATAGAAGGTAAGACAATTTTTTATTGCATCTCAATTAGATTTACAATTAGACGTTTTTGATGATTGTAAAATTTCAAAATTTACTAATTTCAAAAATCACTAGATTAAAAAGATAATACGGTGTGCAATTGTTTGGAACCTTCTTAAATATTTTAAAATTTTTAATGCACAGTATCTACAAGCAGAGCGGGCCACCTTTTACAACATAGAATTTCCCAACTAGGCTAAGAGACTTTTTGACTTCAGTTTCAGTTTTGTAATATATCTTAAAATTATGTTTGACTATATAGGGTCTCTCAACCATAAGTAATTATCAACATATCAAGGTTATATTTTTTTAAATGAGATGAGATTCCTTGTCATTCTTTAATTCTATGAGTAAAACAGAGATAAGTTGCCAAAAGTTTGCGAAATCTAACTGTAGTTTTTTTTTTTAAGTTTATATGAAAAGGCGTAACAATACTCAACATTAATGCCCGTAGCTATAGTCGAATCTCAGACTTGAGTTTGACTCAAGTCCGACTCAAGTGAAGGTTTTGTCGTTTCTCAA